>JAWNMV010000564.1:0-27808 GCA_035043635.1 Drosophila rellima
TTCTTTTGCCTTTTCTGCACATCCGGTGGAATTTCTTCATCGGGTTTATAGTCTTCTGGAAAGAATTTGAGTGCATCCACACGACCAGACAGAACATTGTTACTACAGTATGTGGGCTCGAACTGCACCAATGATAACATAGTATACGATTGAACTTTGTTAACTTTAAGCACGAATCTATCACTTCTGAAATAAACAAAGTAAAATATTTTGAAAATCTGTTGAAAAGTGAACAATTTGACCCTTTTAGGCCCATTTTTAAAGGATTCAGGGTATAAATATTTATGATCTAAAATGGTCGTTATCAGCGGTAACTTACGAAGCAGGTTCCTCTAGCTCATCGTATTTATATATAGAATTCGTTATTAGTTTTGCCTCTCCTGGAGTGTCATTAGTGAAGAAACCATATTGAGGTACATCCTCTCTGCTCGCTTCAACAACTTCCATAACATCATCTCGCTTAAATGCTTCGAATGCCATTATAACGTGAGGTGGCTCTGGTGGTGAATCTGGTGGCAAAAATCCGCTGGTTTGGCTACGGAAGAATACATAGATCAAGGCAGCATGGGTACGACGATTGTTGGCAACCCATATGGGTGGAATCTTGACTCGCTTGATGCGTGTCAAAGGTTTTGGTGGTTCTTCTTCTTCTTCCACCATCTCCTCTTCACTGACAATATTATCATCAAGACCCAAATCTATATCCAAAGCCATGTTGGGGAATGCCGGCTGTGTAGCCTGCATTACCTCATCTTCTCCACTTGCTTCCTCTTCGTCATCATCCTCAGCTCCTTCCTGGTCCTTTGTACGAGATTGATCTTGCAGGCGAGTAACTGATTTTGTTTTTTCAGCAGCTTTTCTCTCTGCTGCCTTTCTTGCCTCTTCTTCTGAACTGACTTCTTCCACCCATACTTCACCATCTATAAAAAACCATAAAATACAAAAGTAACGATATTTTTAATGTTTCGAAAGCTCACCTTCTAATTGCACCTCGAATTTGACCTTAATTGGCGATATGATCGGCGGCATAGGATGTGGTACATTAATTTCGTCATCTGGGGGAGCAACTCTTTCCTTTGTTAGTTCATGAGCATATGTAGCAAGCACATGTGTTATAGGCCCAGAAGCCTCATCTATTTTCCAGAAACACACAAGTAACTCTTTACCATCCAATTGATCGATAACATCAGCGGATAATGGATTCTTGCAAGCATAATTAATAATTTCGAAGTCTTTCGCAAATACTTCAAGGTATTTTCGATCTTTACATTGCATTTTAAGATGTTCGGCTGGCTCAGAAAGCTTTTTGAACATGTCCCGAGATACTTGTGGCCCAAAAACAGTTACACCTATATCAGGCAAGTTATCCATTATGACATCTGTACAACGGTTCAGGTAATCAATTCTCTTCTTCTGTTGCTTTTCATGTTCAATGCGCTCAGCCTTTTGAATTGCTGCCGTTTTTATCGTTAAAGCTTCCGCTTCAATGGGCTGTAAATCTCCTATATGGTACGTCGGGCGCGATACGTTTTGCAAAGTCTTTTCCATTTCTTTTAAGATTACAGTAACTAATTTTGGGGCATCAGAGCCATAGAAAATACCAACAGCCTTTCCACCCTATTTCGAGAATATATATGTGACGTGGCTCTAGTTAAGACTGATAGAATAGGAAATACCTTGTACCCAGGAAAGAGGTATGTACATATGTGTGTAATTTCAAACGCATACGAGTACATATGTACACTGCGCGTCATCAGGTTACCGCACCTTCCCCTCACTTTTTTCTACATTCTTACTGCATTCAACTTCGTTATTTTTGTTTTATTTTTGCAATAATAATATGTGCTCTGTTTTACAAGAAAAAAAGTTCTCTTTTTATTTTCGATGAAAAAGCTTGCTCATATTTTGCATCATCAGGTTTTGCAATCAGAGTTGCTAAATTTTTTGTGAAGCTCAAACTCTAAATAAACGCAAAATTTAACATGGAAGCATACTTAGACTCTGGACTATCCTTTCATAAAATTTCTGATAAAATTGGAAGACACACAAATTGTTTTCCCAAGCAGACAAGAGAGCAGTTCTGAGGAAAGCTTCAAATTTGCACGACTCCTATACGACGATCAAGGAAAAAACGGGTGTTAAGGCAAGCTTATCAACGGTGGAATGAGTTTTTAGAAAACCACTTAATATGCTTAAAAATAAAGTGCGCCTTAATTTTCCACGAGCTCACATGACCTAGTCTACTCAGTGGCAACACGATGTCTTTTCTGAAGAAAAAAAATGTTATTTGGAAAATCCCGAAGGATATAATAATTTTTTTTATAACCTACGCAAAGAGGACCATCACGTCAAATTATCGCAGGTGTAAAATTGATGACCAATTTTATGGTTCATTCTTATTCTATATTTTTTGTACAAAATTTATCTTTTATAATAAATTTTGTACAAAAATTAAAACCCTTACCGAAACCGTAACCTTTAACCGGCAATAACCGATTGAAATTTAAAACCTTAATTGAAACCGTAACCGTTAAAAAAAATTGTCATTTGACCGAAACCTGAAAACCAAAATAACCGCTTCATTTATATGGGGGAATTTCGGTTTTACATCAATACATTAAAAAACAAGGGGGAGCCGGCTACAGTCGAGTGTGCTCGACTGTATAATACCCTGTGCCCTAGCTCTCCGATAGGTCATACGTAGGTGCGCTACGTTAGGCATGCCTAAGGTGTGATGCTGCGGCATTAACTTTTTGGCTAATTGTTCGTATTACATCTACATATGTGATATAGTGAACCGATTTAAACCAAATTACAAATTCTCAATCTGTGAGTTTGGTTGACTTATCTCTAATAACAACAATAATTTTCGTACTTTATCTTAAAATTCGTTCCTATGGCAGCTATTTGATATCAGATTTCAACCAAATTTGTTCAGGATGTAGAATACCATCCCAAATGCGTATTCTGTTAGTTTGGTTGAGATACCTCAAACAACAAAAAAGTTTATCATACTAAAACTTGATTTTGGACTGATCGTTCCTATGGCAGCTATATGATATAGTGGTCCGATTTCAACCAAATCTTATCAGGATATATAGGACCATTTCAAATGCATATCCTATTAGTTTGGTCGAGATCTTTCAAACAACCAAAAAGTTTATTTTCGACTGATCTTTATTATGATAGCAATGTGATATTGCGGTCCGATTGAATAAATTGTATTTAATTTAATTTAAATAGTAAATCGTTAATCGTAATCGTAATCGTAATCGCTGAAATCGATGTTGCTTATGCCAAGAGTAGCCATTATCTAAAATTTGCTCAGCTTGTTGAAGTCCGGCAACACCAAAAATTCTCTCCCACTCTTCTTAATCATCGAAATCAGCTGTTAAAGGCTGCTGCATTGCGCGTGCAATTTAAATTTAAGTGCTATACTTTAATATTTGTGATTCTTTTGCAGAATTTGTTAAGCATATAAATACAATGATAATAAATGAAAACCTATTGAACATATGTGCGAGCTTAGTAGCTTATTATTAAACATAATAATTATTATTAATTCAGAGATTTCAGTGTTGTAAAATGATCTGTCGTCGAGGTGTCGAGGTGCAAAGTTATAAAGTGGCATTTATACATATCGCCTTTTGCAATGCATACTAATATCTACATACATATATTTTAACACAATCGTAAATATGTGTTAACTTAAACCATGTTAATATATTAAATTAGGATAGAAATTGTAGCCAAATATCGATAATTTTGCCTATCGCTCGTATTTGCGTTCGCACTCTTCGTACACGTGCTCACTGTTATGTTTTTGAACAAATAAATGTGCATGTGCTATCTCGCTCGCACTTGCCTATGTCTATGATTTTGATTTATGTGAATTAAAAGCAAATTTGAAATATCTTCTCTATTTAATAGTCAATCGCTTGAAACTTACACAAATTCCGTTTCGTCACATTTTCTGTCTCCGTTGTTCGCGATCGTAAGAGCGGGCAACTTCAATCGGTGTAAAGATTTTAAAAAGTGAAGATGCAATTAATTGCATAAGTTTTTTAAACAAGATGCAGCGACCGGAGTCTAATCCGTACAGAAAGTTCATTTCATTTAATTTATTATCCACTATTTTATTGCAATTCACTTTCTTTGTTATAAATGGTTTTCAAAATAAAATGTAAACTGATGTTATTTACATTGATTTTAGTGAAGCTTTCGACGCCGTTAAGCACCATATTTTATTGCGCAAGCTCCATCTTTTAGGTTTTCCAAATAACATAATTCTTTGGATTCCAAGCTGTTTAAATTTAATAGCCCAAAAAGTCTACTTTAAAGGTTTAGTATCTAAACCTGTTCAAGTTTTTTCTGGAGTATCACAAGGAAGTTAGCTTGGCCCCTTGCTATTTACGTTTTTTATAAGTGATCTGCCTTCTGTAATAAATCGCTCTCGGGCTCTGATATATGCCGATGACGTTAAACTTAAAATGTTGGCCGGCCACTGACAATTTTTTTGGTGTCAGGTTGCATGCAAACTGATCTTTTGACAGTTCAGTTAATCTTAATTCTAGTAAATGTAAAGTTATGTCGTTTAGAAGGTGAACCCCCTTTTTACATAATTATGTTCTTAATTGTAAACCGTTTGAACGTATAATGTCGGTTACTGAAATGGGTATTCTTCTTGATCCAAATCCAAAGCTGAAGCTTGCCATTATACATACATTAAAGCAGACAATTTAAATAAACGAAAAACATGAAATCCTGCATGCACTGCCCGGACTCGAACCCGCGTCTCATGTTTAGCATGCCGCCCACCTATCACTTCGACCACTGTGCCTTCTAGGCAGCTGCTGGCTAACTCGATAAACATACATGCATACATTCTGGCAATGTAAATATAAAATGAATTAATTAATCATTTTAATTATATTTCCTTGCTGCTACAAACTTGTTAACATCTTCATTATTTATGAACCAATCCTGTAGAATGTTGGGGACTAGTAGCTAGGCATGATCCTAAATAAAAAATTAAAGTTTTAACTTAAAACCCTAAGTTAAAGGTGATGTCAGGAAGATAACCAACCTACAGATGGCGCTGCATGTAATCTGCACGCAGCGTATTTCTTTGCACAATTTGATGAGCAAATTTAAATTTGGAAGCTTCGCACGTGTGACAACGTCCTTTAACAGCACAATTTGAAGACGGCTAATTCTGGGCCAACGGGCACGCAACGGGTCGCGGATCTGACCTCCTGCCAACCCCACCGCTACGGTGGCGTGCCCACAAACGGGGCCCTGGCGACCGATTCTGAGCGGTATAACTCTCACCGGTAAAAAGTCACGGAGTAATTTCTGGCCTACGATGGATGCCCTCAAGAATTTGTAAGCATGTATGAATATTTATGAGTGTACGTATATATATATATATGAATAAATTTTGCATATATATTATGTATGTATGTATATATATCAGAATTGGAGGATTCTAGCCCGGTACGTTCCCAACTACCCGTAACACCGAACCCAGTTAGGTGTAATGTACGACCAACTAGAAGCCCCTTACGCGCTTTGGTCTTGGGCTGACAGTGATGGCATTCTATGACCTGAGTTGGCAGCCCGACCAGTTGTCGAAATGGCTCATAGGCTAATGTCCTCACCGCCCCCGTCCCGTTAAAACCCTGGCAGGTATTGAGTAACGCTTTCTGGATGTACCATTAACTTGGTTGCGTAGGCACCCATAAGGCCCAGAGTCAACCCTAGCATGGACCTCACTCCATGGAAAGGCACCCATGGTATCGCGAAAGTGACTACGCATTGCATTAAGAACTAACGGACTCGAGTAGGGACCCAATTACGAACGAACTTACTACCACACATCCCAGAAGGAGAGAGTACGACAGAGAATGCGATTCTCTGCCACTATCTGCCCCACCAGCACCAAAAGGATCGAACATTTTTCATTCTGGAGCCGACGGACATGAGACGCAGCAGCCCCCTTCGAATCCACTGTATCTGCTACGAAATTTGGGCACGCGAGCAAAGGACCTGGTTAAGAGGATGAACGACCAGCGCCACGTCGATAACACGATAAAGGACCTAAGTCTGAGAATAGTAGCACTGCAGGCTTTGGTCCTTAACAACTTCTACAAATTGCAGAGCACTACATCCAGTGTATCCTCGACTGGAACGCAGACGACCCCTAAGCCGAGTAATAACGGAGCTAAGAGACAACGTAATTGCCCCATCTTCTGACTTAGGTGACTAAAAGGTGAACTGCATCTGGAGCTCAATGGTGCGAGCAAAGAAAACACGGCGAAGCTAAAGGAGGAAATCAGGACGGTTACCGAGGCAACGTGCTTGGAGATCAAAGATCTCGATATTCTGTAACAAAGGAAGACATCGCTGCCGTGATATCAGCAGAGGTCAACCTGACCGAAGTGGATGTAGGCTCTATTAAAAGCTTAAGGCCATCATACGCAGGTACACAGCTGACAATTGTGTGCCTGCCTCCCGATGCGGTGCAAACGGACTTAGATAAATATGTGAATGAAACATTGCAAAGTAATGCCTTTTTAATCAATATTATTACATTAATTTTTAATTACCGGTATTTTGAACTGAACTGAATCCGTGAATGAAACCGATATTTGTTTCGGTTTTATACCCTGAAATAGTTATTTTTAATGTTACAGTAGCCAATGTTGTTTAGTTATAAAATGAATTTTTGGTAGTCTAATGGATAAAAATTATAAAGCTATAGCACAAATGGTTCAGATAATTTTTAACTTTGACGCGCAGTGTTTGTATGTACATACATTTTTTTTAAGAATAAGTTATGTATTCAGTTTAATATCGTTCATCACAAAATTGGATATCAGAAATTGTGATCGCACAGTAAGATACCCTGAGCCTAGGTAAAACACAGCAAGTTCGATTAAGATATCTCAAGAAACGGCAATAATTTTTATTCTAGCCCCAAATTTTCGACCAATCGTATGAGTGTATGTACCATTTTGCACGATATTATTAAATTTTTTAAACACATTAAAAGAAAAAAAAAACCAAAATTTAAATATATTTAAAAGTCACAACCAAGACTCGAACCCACGACCCCTAACGCACGGGCTCGCATTCCTACCATGGACCCATGGACCGATTGTGTTGGTGCTGGCAAATGTGTTACACATACATTCAGGCAGACAATTTAAATAAACGAAAAATAAAAATTCCTGCATGCACCGCCCGGACTCAAGCGATCAGTCCAAAATCAAGTTTTAGTATGAAAAACTTTTTTGTTGTTCAAGATATCTCAATCAAACTAATAGAATATGCATATGAGGCGGTGTCATACATCCTGACCAATCTTGGGTAAAATCGGCTAAGTTTTGGTATGAAAAACTTTTTTGTTGCTTGAGATATGTCAGCCAAACTGAGACAATATGCATGTGGGATAGTCCCATACATCCTGACTAAACTTGGTTAAAATCAAAATACAATGTGATATAGCTGCCATAGGCACGATCAGTCCAAAATCAAGTTTTAGTATGATAAACTTTTTTGTTGTTCGAGGTATCTCGAGGTATCATACGTACGACCTATCGGAGAGCCAGGGCACAGGGTATTCTACAGTCGAGCACACTCGACTGTAGCCGGAGCCCCCTTGTTTTAGAATAAGATATACATATATACAATTTAATATCGTTCGTCACCAAATTCGATATCAGAAGTTTTGGGACATGGGCTTGTTTTTGTCACTACAATTTGACCTCGTAAAAAAATTAAATCAACATTAGTCTTAGATATATGGTAACTGTTTAATTCTTTTACATTGACACAAAGCAAAAACAAACTTTCTGGCAATACTAGTTATTTCTCCAACGCAAAAGCTATCAGCTACATAGTCGCGAGCTCTGTGTGCTACGACACTTTTTTGCTGCTGTCTTCTATCAATTTCAATGTAAAATCTATATATTCAGTTAACAGGTTATATTGATTTATATTTGACTATAACACTAACAACAATTATGAAATGTTTTATCTGCGGCAAACCACAAGAAAACATCTGCAAGCAGTATGTTCCCGCATGCTGTTGTAAGCAGTGCACATATGTAATTGTAAGCAAGCAGTTTAAATGTATATATTAACTTAACAGGTTATACATATATCTTGCCGGAACGAGTTTTTACAGATATGTGTTATGTGTCAAAAATCGCGGAATTTTGTTGTCTATAACATATTAAAATTTTGTAGTTATTTGAGGTGTGCATTTTTCATAAATCGCCCAAAAAAATCTTTTTGGTATGCCTAAAAGCTCTTTAAAATACATTTCCAACGATGTACAGAACATATGTATCTGTATTTTCTTAGTCTTAGAATAAAAATTTCTATATTATGATCGGGAATAAGTCCACACTCACAGATTTAAACTATATCAACGATTTGATACAAACACAAACTGACCTTTAATCTCATTTTTGGAAGACCACTAAAAATTTCAATAATTATCTTTTGAACTAGACGGATTTTGGTGATCAAGGTGTCATTCAACGAATATTTTTTAAAAGAATATTAAAAACTTAAAAGAAATGTTCCTAAAGGCTCCAACGGCCCCATCTGCTGCAATCATATAAATGTTGCCCCTCTCACTTACACCTGCTTTTCTCACGAACCAGGTCATTTTTCAAAAGTCTTAGGATGCAGTTTTGTTGGAATAAATTATACCTATTGATCTTTATATAACTCGATCTGATCGTTGCGAATTTTCCATTCTTCCTGTATATATTGCTAGTCGCCTTTCGCACCCTTCGTGATGCTTTCGTCACTAGCACGGACTGCCGTCCGCAATGATTGGCATTTACTTTTATTTTATAATATTAAGTCACGCACACTTGTGAAATATTTAAACATCAAAATAAAGTGTTCTATATAAATAAAAAAAAATAAAATATACAACTTTTATATACCATTATTAAGGTTCTTTCAATGGGTAAAGGGAGGATTTTAGAATTGTTCGCTAAATGATCTTAAGAAAATTTCTATAAAATAGTGACAAAAAAATGTGTACGATATTTTGTCAAGAGGATAAGCTTACTGTTGCAAATAGCCATGTAGGTTCACTTTTCTTGCAAAACCTCCTTAAAGCCGTAATAGTATCCGCTCTGCACTGTAGTTAAGATTAATATTAGTTATTAGATAAATGGTGCTCAACTACTTCATACTATTGCCAGTTGTATGTTTTCCCCTCCTATTTCGAGTTTAATTCTACGCAGGGTACCAAGGACTCCAAGACATGGCCCACACCATTCTGAATACACTTCCAAAACTGTAAAATGTATTAATGCTTGCATAAAAAACTTATGTATAACAATAATATTTAATTACTCAGTAACCCAGGACGAGTTAAAAACTTCTCCAGTTCTTCGTCGGTTTTAATTTCAGTCTGTAACTGTTGTGCTCCTCCTCTTCTGGCCATTATCTATTCGATTTATATTCAATCCCATACATGTGCAATTTAAAAACCAAATGTCTAATAAAATAATTTCGATAAAATAGCCAAATGAAAGCTGAGTTTATAATCAATTGCTTACTTATGTTCAACAAATACACACAATTTCTCAAGGAACTATTGATTAAACAACTTTGTTATACAACCTACATACATCCATACATATGTATGTATGTATGTATGTCATATTCATAAGCACTGTGAAGGGTGAAGGGAGGTGTCAGTGTTCCTCTGAGCTGAAGCACACCATTGTTTAGCTTCCGAAACCAGAGTTTCTCCAAATCCAATTTTAGCACTATTCATGGAAGTTTTTTCTTTCCCCCGATACCAAGTTCCGTTAGTTTGATTAAAGTCAAATACATTTAAATTTCCATTTACATCAGTGATGAGCACGTTTATTGAACCGAATCGTTATCGGTTGGTCACAGGAAGCATCTCTGACTCCATAAAGTATATATATTCTTGATCAGCAACAACAGCAGAGTCGATTTAGCCATATCCGTCCGTCCGTCCGTTAGAGACTATAATAGCTAAAAACTTCAAACTTGGTATGTAGGTTCCTGAATACCGGATGCAGATCAAGTTTGTTTTCAATTTTGGATTGGACCACTATGTCATGTATCTAAACCTGTTCAAGTTTTTTCTGGAGTATCACAAGGAAGTTAGCTTGGCCCCTTGCTATTTACGTTTTTTATAAGTGATCTGCCTTCTGTAATAAATCGCTCTCGGGCTCTGATATATGCCGATGACGTTAAACTTAAAATGTAGGCCGGCCACTGACAATTTTTTTGGTGTCAGGTTGCATGCAAACTGATCTTTTGACAGTTCAGTTAATCTTAATTCTAGTAAATGTAAAGTTATGTCGTTTAGAAGGTGAACCCCCTTTTTACATAATTATGTTCTTAATTGTAAACCGTTTGAACGTATAATGTCGGTTACTGAAATGGGTATTCTTCTTGATCCAAATCCAAAGCTGAAGCTTGCCATTATACATACATTAAAGCAGACAATTTAAATAAACGAAAAACATGAAATCCTGCATGCACTGCCCGGACTCGAACCCGCGTCTCATGTTTAGCATGCCGCCCACCTATCACTTCGACCACTGTGCCTTCTAGGCAGCTGCTGGCTAACTCGATAAACATACATGCATACATTCTGGCAATGTAAATATAAAATGAATTAATTAATCATTTTAATTATATTTCCTTGCTGCTACAAACTTGTTAACATCTTCATTATTTATGAACCAATCCTGTTGAATGTTGGGGACTAGTAAGCATGTATGAATATTTATGAGTGTACGTATATATATATATATGAATAAATTTTGCATATATGTTATGTATGTATGTATATATATCAGAATTGGAGGATTCTAACCCGGTACGTTCCCAACTACCCGTAACACCGAACCCAGTTAGGTGTAATGTACGACCAACTAGAAGCTCCTTACGCGCTTTGGTCTTGGGCTGACAGTGATGGCATTCTATGACCTGAGTTGGCAGCCCGACCAGTTGTCGAAATGGCTCATAGGCTAATGTCCTCACCGCCCCCGTCCCGTTAAAACCCTGGCAGGTATTGAGTAACGCTTTCTGGATGTACCATTAACTTGGTTGCGTAGGCACCCATAAGGCCCAGAGTCAACCCTAGCATGGACCTCACTCCATGGAAAGGCACCCATGGTATCGCGAAAGTGACTACGCATTGCATTAAGAACTAACGGACTCGAGTAGGGACCCAATTACGAACGAACTTACTACCACACATCCCAGAAGGAGAGAGTACGACAGAGAATGCGATTCTCTGCCACTATCTGCCCCACCAGCACCAAAAGGATCGAACATTTTTCATTCTGGAGCCGACGGACATGAGACGCAGCAGCCCCCTTCGAATCCACTGTATCTGCTACGAAATTTGGGCACGCGAGCAAAGGACCTGGTTAAGAGGATGAACGACCAGCGCCACGTCGATAACACGATAAAGGACCTAAGCCTGAGAATAGTAGCACTGCAGGCTTTGGTCCTTAACAACTTCTACAAATTGCAGAGCACTACATCCAGTGTATCCTCGACTGGAACGCAGACGACCCCTAAGCCGAGTAATAACGGAGCTAAGAGACAACGTAATTGCCCCATCTTCTGACTTAGGTGACTAAAAGGTGAACTGCATCTGGAGCTCAATGGTGCGAGCAAAGAAAACACGGCGAAGCTAAAGGAGGAAATCAGGACGGTTACCGAGGCAACGTGCTTGGAGATCAAAGATCTCGATATTCTGTAACAAAGGAAGACATCCCTGCCGTGATATCAGCAGAGGTCAACCTGACCGAAGTGGATGTAGGCTCTATTAAAAGCTTAAGGCCATCATACGCAGGTACACAGCTGGCAATTGTGTGCCTGCCTCCCGATGCGGTGCAAACGGACTTAGATAAATATGTGAATGAAACATTGCAAAGTAATGCCTTTTTAATCAATATTATTACATTAATTTTTAATTACCGGTATTTTGAACTGAACTGAATCCGTGAATGAAACCGATATTTGTTTCGGTTTTATACCCTGAAATAGTTATTTTTAATGTTACAGTAGCCAATGTTGTTTAGTTATAAAATTAATTTTTGGGAGTCTAATGGATAAAAATTATAAAGCTATAGCACAAATGGTACATACATTTTTTTTAAGAATAAGTTATGTATTCAGTTTAATATCGTTCATCACAAAATTGGATATCAGAAATTGTGATCGCACAGCAAAGCGTCATAAAGGTTGCAAAGCGAATATAACAAAAAGCGGAACAGTCGAGTGCAATCGACAGTAAGATACCCTGAGCCTAGGTAAAACACAGCAAGTTCGATTAAGATATCTCAAGAAACGGCAATAATTTTTATTCTAGCCCCAAATTTTCGACCAATCGTATGAGTGTATGTACCATTGTGCACGATACTATTAAATTTTTTAAACACATTAAAAGAAAAAAAAAACCAAAATTTAAATATATTTAAAAGTCACAACCAAGACTCGAACCCACGACCCCTAACGCACGGGCTCGCATTCCTACCATGGACCCATGGACCGATTGTGTTGGTGCTGTCAAATGTGTTACACATACATTCAGGCAGACAATTTAAATAAACGAAAAATAAAAATTCCTGCATGCACCGCCCGGACTCAAGCGATCAGTCCAAAATCAAGTTTTAGTATGAAAAACTTTTTTGTTGTTCAAGATATCTCAATCAAACTAATAGAATATGCATATGAGGCGGTGTCATACATCCTGACCAATCTTGGGTAAAATCGGCTAAGTTTTGGTATGAAAAACTTTTTTGTTGCTTGAGATATGTCAGCCAAACTGAGACAATATGCATGTGGGATAGTCCCATACATCCTGACTAAACTTGGTTAAAATCAAAATACAATGTGATATAGCTGCCATAGGCACGATCAGTCCAAAATCAAGTTTTAGTATGATCAACTTTTTTGTTGTTCGAGGTATCTCAACCTAACTAACAAAATACGCATTTGGGATGGTATTCTGCATCCTGACCAAATTTGGTTGAAATCGAATATCAAATAGCTGCCATAGGAACGAGTTTTAAGATATAGTACGAAAATTATTGTTATTTTTAGAGATAAGTCAACCAAACTCACAGATTCAGAATTTGCAATTTGGTTTAAATCGGTTCACTAGATCACATAAATGTAATACGAACAATTAGTCAAAAAGTTAATGCCGCATTATCACACCTTCGGCATGCCTAACGTAGCGCACATACGTACGACGTATCGGAGAGCCAGGGCACAGGGTATTCTACAGTCGAGCACACTCGACTGTAGCCGGAGCCCCCTTGTTTTAGAATAAGATATACATATATACAATTTAATATCGTTCGTCACCAAATTCGATATCAGAAGTTTTGGGACATGGGCTTGTTTTTGTCACTACAATTTGACCTCGTAAAAAAATTAAATCAACATTAGTCTTAGATATATGGTAACTGTTTAATTCTTTTACATTGACACAAAGCAAAAACAAACTTTCTGGCAATACTAGTTATTTCTCCAACGCAAAAGCTATCAGCTACATAGTCGCGAGCTCTGTGTGCTACGACACTTTTTTGCTGCTGCCTTCTATCAATTTCAATGTAAAATCTATATATTCAGTTAACAGGTTATATTGATTTATATTTGACTATAACTCTAACAACAATTATGAAATGTTTTATCTGCGGCAAACCACAAGAAAACATCTGCAAGCAGTATGTTCCCGCATGCTGTTGTAAGCAGTGCACATATGTACTTGTAAGCAAGCAGTTTAAATGTATATATTAACTTAACAGGTTATACATATATCTTGCCGGAACGAGTTTTTACAGATATGTGTTATATGTCAAAAATCGCGGAATTTTGTTGTCTATAACATATTAAAATTTTGTAGTTATTTGAGGTGTGCATTTTTCATAAATCGCCCAAAAAAATCTTTTTGGTATGCCTAAAAGCTCTTTAAAATACATTTCCAACGATGTACAGAACATATGTATCTGTATTTTCTTAGTCTTAGAATAAAAATTTCTATATTATGATCGGGAATAAGTCCACATTCACAGATTTAAACTATATCAACGATTTGATACAAACACAAACTGACCTTTAATCTCATTTTTGGAAGACCACTAAAAATTTCAAATTTAATTATCTTTTGAACTAGACGGATTTTGGTGATCAAGGTGTCATTCAACGAATATTTTTTAAAAGAATATTAAAAACTTAAAAGAAATGTTCCTAAAGGCTCCAACGGCCCCATCTGCTGCAATCATATAAATGTTGCCCCTCTCACTTACACCTGCTTTTCTCACGAACCAGGTCATTTTTCAAAAGTCTTAGGATGCAGTTTTGTTGGAATAAATTATACCTATTGATCTTTATATAACTCGATCTGATCGTTGCGAATTTTCCATTCTTCCTGTATATATTGCTAGTCGCCTTTCGCACCCTTCGTGATGCTTTCGTCACTAGCACGGACTGCCGTCCGCAATGATTGGCATTTACTTTTATTTTATAATATTAAGTCACGCACACTTGTGAAATATTTAAACATCAAAATAAAGTGTTCTATATAAATAAAAAAAAATAAAATATACAACTTTTATATACCATTATTAAGGTTCTTTCAATGGGTAAAGGGAGGATTTTAGAATTGTTCGCTAAATGATCTTAAGAAAATTTCTATAAAATAGTGACAAAAAAATGTGTACGATATTTTGTCAAGAGGATAAGCTTACTGTTGCAAATAGCCATGTAGGTTCACTTTTCTTGCAAAACCTCCTTAAAGCCGTAATAGTATCCGCTCTACACTGTAGTTAAGATTAATATTAGTTATTAGATAAATGGTGCTCAACTACTTCATACTATTGCCAGTTGTATGTTTTCCCCTCCTATTTCGAGTTTAATTCTACGCAGGGTACCAAGGACTCCAAGACATGGCCCACACCATTCTGAATACACTTCCAAAACTGTAAAATGTATTAATGCTTGCATAAAAAACTTATGTATAACAATAATATTTAATTACTCAGTAACCCAGGACGAGTTAAAAACTTCTCCAGTTCTTCGTCGGTTATAATTTCTGTTATATATAATAATAATTTCTGTTCGGTTATAATAATTGCTCCTCCTCTTCTGGTCATTATCTATTCGATTTATATTCAATCCCATACATGTGCAAATTAAAAACAAAATGTCTAATAAAATAATTTCGATAAAATAGCCAAATTAAAGCTGAGTTTATAATCAATTGCTTACTTATGTTCAACAAATACACACAATTTCTCAAGGAAGCATCTCTGACTCCAAAAAGTATATATATTCTTGATCAGCAACAACAGCAGAGTCGATTTAGCCATATCCGTACGACCGTCCGTTAGAGACTATAATAGCTAAAAACTTCAAACTTGGTATGTAGGTTCCTGAATACCGGATGCAGATCAAGTTTGTTTTCAATTTTGGATTGGACCACTATGTCATATAACTGCCATAGGAACGACCAGTCGAAAATCAAGTTTTAGTACGAAAAACTTTTTTGTTGTTTGAGATATCTCAACCAAACTGATAAAATATGCATGTACAGAAGTATCATATATTTTGATCAAACTTGGTCAAAACGATCAATCAAAAATCATGTTTTAGTAAGAAAAACTTTTTTGTTGTTGGAGATATCTCAACCAAAATGATTGAATATGCATCTGGAATAGTATCATACATCCTGACAAAATTCGGACCACTATATCAAATAGCTGTCATTGGAACGATCAGTCGAAAACTAAGATTTAGTATGCAATTTGTTGTTGTATTTACTGATATCTGAACCAAACTCGCAGATTGGGATTTTCGAATTTGGTTTAAATCGGTTCATTATCTATATAGTGACATATTCTATGTCTACGTTATACATAATATATTCTATGTCCACGTTATACATAAGTCTAGACACCAAATTCCCCATTCCAATAATGTAAACTTTCACAGGCTGCAATTGTAAACAAAGAGTAGCCAAGCCACCCTAAATTTCGCATACCGATAATGTAAACTTTCGCAGGCTGCACTTGTAAACAAAGAGCAGCTAAGCCGGGCTTCTCCCCCATCGATCAGCATTGATCGAAATAACTCACTGTCAGCAAATTTGCGTTCCCAGCCAACGCTGAGTAATTTCGTTCCCAGCCTTTATAATATTGTAAACATTTAAATGCCCGAAATTAGCTTTCGTTATAACGCAAAGCACAATTATCTGTTAGTCTTAAGTTGTTCTTGAATAAATGAACTCGTCGTGTAATATCGCCTTGTCTTTTATTTTATAATAAATTCAACTTAACCGTTAGAGCTGTGCGCGGTTTTTATAAGATTCAAACTCACAGTAAATAAAGAAAAATCTAATTGGCGCAGCCGGTAGGATAACAATAAATTGTGGATCCTGATGCAATAGCTAAGTTATTAATTCTTGTGTCCCGTTTACTGTTATCCGCTAAAACAACCAACGCGAAGGCAACCCAAGCGACGGTCAATATCGCGTCAAGTTTTTATTAAACCTCGACAGTGACGTGTACACCAAAATTCGCATATTGTCAAAGCCGCGGATTGTGCAAAAAACTTGAAAAACAATTCAAGAAGACGCGATAGAATTCGAAGAGAAAATAATTCCAGAAACTTCTGGTTATCTCAAAAAATTCGAAAGTGCTATCTGTGCAAACCAATCAAACATTTTAAACTATAAGTTAACAAATTAAGTGAATACAATAAAAATATAATCAACAACTAAAAGAAACTGAACCTAAAATAAGAGAAGCTGAAGTGAAACAACAAAAACTAAGAGACAAGAAAAATTAAAAATAAAACCAACTAAATAAAAATAATTAAATAAAAAACAAAAATTTATTATAATAAAACAAACAAACAAAAAAAAAAAAACAATAATGGAAGGCAACGCAACAACACCCCTGACCGATGCCAACATGGCACAAGTGATCAACCAACTTAAAAACGTTGAGAAGTTCACTGGAGATAAGAACGCTTTGTACACGTTCATCAACCGGATCGACTACATTTTGGCCCTCTACACCACCAACGATGCAAGGCAGAGGTCAATTCTTTTTGGACTTGTGGAACGCTGCATCAGCAGTGAAGTGATGTTATCCCTTGGCGTAAACAACTTGATGACTTGGACGGATCTTCGGAAGCAACTAATACTGAACTACAAGACGCAAACTAAGAACCACATCCTACTGGAGGAATTCAGGAGCACCCCGTTTAAAGGCAACGTGCGAGCCTTTCTGGAAGAAGCAGAACACCGTAGGCAGACATTAATGAGTAAGCTAGAACTAGAAAATAACATTGACGAAAAAACATTGTATGCGCGACTAATCAAAACTAGCATTGACGACCTTATTCAAAAATTACCCACAAACATTTGCATTCGAATTATAAATTGCGAAATTCCCGATTTAAGATCTCTAATTAATATTTTGCAAGAAAAAAATCTTTATAACGAGCCCTGTCTTAATCCAACCCCAAATAAAGTAAAACAAGAAAAATATTTGAAGCCATTGTATCAACCAAACCCAAATATTCAAAGATTCCCCACTTTTCTTCAACCAAATCAACCCTATGTCCCATATCGACCCCATCAACCTTACATTCAACAACCATATCATCAACCATCACCTCAACCAATGCAACAAATACCTAGTCCAATCAGACCAACATACTTTACACCCAGATCGAACTTCCGACCATTGAATCGGACAAGTAACTCCACAACAAAACTCTTTCAATAACTCTGGCGTAGCCAATCAACCGACTAAACGAGTTAGACCTGCAGAAAGTGGACAGGTAGATGAATTGACCATGAACAAATCAGGAAGACTAAACCAGTTAGCCTGCATCAAGACATGCCGACTCATAATCAATGCGCTGCTTATCCTGAATATTATCCACAATATTATCAAGCAGAAAGTTACCCACAAAGCCCAGACTTTACATACACACAATCAGCCGAATACGAGACAGAACAACCAAATGAAATAGAAATCGAGCAAGCCGAAAATTTTCAGCTGCCAGCCTTGGAAACCAACAGTACATAGTAATCACTTATAAAGGCAAAAATCTGAAATGTTTAATAGATACAGGATCTACTGTAAATATGATGACATCAAATGTTTTCAATTTACAAGTTCATGACACCGACTGTTTCATTCAAACCAGCAACGGACCTTTAACTATCACAAAGAAAGTTAACGTCCTTTCCAATAACCTATTCAAGGGCAATAATGAATTTCTTCTACACCAATTCTCCTCAGACTATGATCTATTAATTGGTAGAAAAATGCTTTCAGAAGCACAAGCCATTATAGATTATAAAACCCAAACTGTTACTTTATACAATAGAAAGTATAAACTAACCAACGATATTCCAATCACAAATCAGAACCACTTCTTAGCCCAACCAAATCCTGAAACTAATCATCATTTTAAAAATCCAATTAGAGAAATTTCCGATAACCAAGAATCTGCAAACTCAAGCCTTACCGATTAGATCATTTAAATGAAGAAGAGTTATGTTGAAACAATATCAACACATACAATATAAAGAAGGCGACCAACTTAGTTTCAGTAATCAAGAAAAACACATTATAAATACTACCCACAATTCAGCCTTACATACAAAACCTTACAGTTATCCACAAGCATATGAACAGGAAGTTGAACACCAAATTCAAGACATGCTTAATCAAGGTATCATACGGCCTAGCAATTCTCCTTATTGTAGTCCTATATGGATCGTACCGAAAAAGCAAGATGCTTCAGGTAAACAAAAATTCAGAATCGTAATTGACTACAGGAAATTAAATGAAGTAACCATAAGCGATAGGCACCCAATACCAAATATGGACGAGATTTTAGGAAAACTAGGTAGATGCAATTATTTCACTACAATCGACCTTGCAAAAGGATTCCACCAACTTGAAATGCATCCAGATTCCATTCAAAAAACAGCTTTCTCTACTAAACATGGCCACTATGAATATCTTCGTATGCCATTTGGATTAAAAAATGCACCCGCAACCTTTCAACGTTGCATGAACAATGTTTTACGACCGTTACTAAATAAACATTGTCTGGTATATCTTGATGATATAATTGTATTCTCAACATCCTTAGAAGAACATTTGCAATCACTCCAATTAGTTTTCGAGAAGCTTTCTGAAGCAAATCTCAAATTACAACTTGATAAATGCGAGTTTCTAAAACAAGAAACTTCATTCCTAGGACATGTCATAACTAAGGATGGAATAAAACCCAATCCTGATAAAATCAAAGCAATTCAGAAATATCCAATTCCCACAAAAACCAAAGAAATAAAAGGTTTTCTTGGATTAACCGGTTACTACAGAAAGTTCATTCCAAATTTTGCAGACATAGCCAAACCAATGACAGCAGTACTTAGAAAAGACTCAAAAATTGACATTAAAAATCCTGAATACATTAGAGCTTTTGAAAAATTAAAACAACTAATTTCTAATGACCCAATTCTAAAAATTCCAGACTTCAAAAGTAAATTCGTTTTAACCACTGACGCAAGTAATGTAGCTCTTGGAGCAGTACTCTCTCAAGACGGACATCCCATTAGTTTTATTAGCAGAACTCTCAATGACCACGAAACTAACTACAGTGCCATAGAAAAAGAGCTTTTAGCCATTGTATGGGCAACAAAAACTTTTAGACATTACCTACTAGGACGACATTTCGAAATCAATAGTGACCATCAACCATTATGTTGGCTGTACAAAATGAAAGAACCAAATTCAAAATTAACCCGATGGAGAGTTAAATTATCTGAATATGACTTTGACATAAAATATATAAAAGGAAAAGAAAACCACATAGCTGACGCTCTATCACGAGTAAAAATAGAACAGACTTATTTCGGAGAAGAAACACAACATAGCGCTGACGAAGACAATAGTAATTTAATATTCACTACAGAGAAACCAATAAACACATTTAAAAGACAAATTATATTTTCTAAAGGCATTCCAAACATAAAAAAAGAAAACTACTTCAAAAAATTAATAATTCACATTACATACGATAACATGACTAAAGATAAAGCCGAAAAATATTTAATAGACCATTTTTGCACAAAAACCAGTGCAATGTTTATAGACAGTGATGCAGATTTTGAAATAATTCAAAACGCACACAAGGAAATTATTAACACTAGCCATACTAAAATTCTTCGAAGTCTCATTCAATTAAAAAACATTAACTCCTATGCCGAATTCAAAGAAATTATTTTGAAAACCCATGAAAAACTCCTACACCCCGGAATTCAAAAAAACAAATAAACTTTTTTGTGAAACCTATTATTTCCCTAACAGCCAAATATTAACACAAAACATAATAAACGAATGTCATATTTGCAACTTAGCAAAATCAGAACATAGAAACACAAAAAGGCCAATGAAAATTACACCCAAGCCCGAACACTGTCGTGACAAATTTGTAATTGACATTTATTCTTCTGAAGGCAAACATTACCTTAGCTGCATGGACATTTATTCAAAATTCGCTACTCTTGAAAATATTAAAACAAAAGACTGGATAGAATGCAAAAATGCATTAATGCGTATATTTAATCAGTTAGGAAAACCAATATTATTAAAAGCTGACCGAGACGGCGCATTTTCCAGCTTTGCACTAAAAAAATGGTTTGAAAGTGGAGGAGTAGAAATACAATTAAATACAACAAAAACAGGAATAGCAGACATCGAAAGACTACATAAAACAATAAATGAAAAAATCAGAATAATTAACACTTTAAATGACGAAGAAAATAAACTCAGCAAAATAGAAACAATTCTTTACATTTACAATCACAAAACAAAACATGACACAACTGGACAAACTCCTGCACACATTTTCTTATATGCCGGACAACCAAATTTAGATACCCAAGAAAAAAAAGAAAAAGTAATAAATAAAATTAACAGTGACCGACAAGAATACGAAGTTGATACAAGATATCGAAAAGGACCATTACAAAAAGGAAAATTAGAAAACCCTTTTAAAGCTAATAAAAACGTTGAACAAACAGACCCAGACCATTATCAAATTACTAACAGAAATAGAATTACACGCTACTATAAAACACAATTTAAAAAACTAAAGAAAATTAACCAAATTCAAATTCCACAGGTTTCTAATTCATAATCATACTATCGTTCACCCTCTTTAACATATGTCACACCCAACAAATCCAGATAAATAATATCATACTAATTATATCCCATATTCCAGTTGACTTTCAGTCCACTAACACTATCAAAATTATCCCATATCCTGATCATAATGGCTATCAACTTGATTCAACAAAAAATAATAAAATTTATAATCGAGATAATAAACCAGTAATTGACGAATGCATAAAAAAAATTGTACTACACACAACACCAATTTGTAACTTTGAACGCATAAATAACAAAGACATGATAAAATACATTGAGCCAAATACCATTGTAACTTGGAACATAACTAATACAACTGTAAAACAAAATTGCCAGAAAAATAATGTTGATCTTAATATTCAGGGCAATAAAATTATAAGTATAAATCAATGCAAAATGTAAATAAATGACATAATTTTAAGCGACAACTATCTACAACCAGAAGTTGATCTTACACCATTGTATCCCCCCTTAGAAATAATTAAAGTTAAACCTATCAAGCATGATGACATTGTAAAAATTGTATCACAAAATAATGTCTTTACATATGCAATCATCATTATCATAACCATCATATTCATAATAATATTCTTATATCTAAAATATGTATCTTGTAATCCCATAATGTTAATCCATAAAAAATTTAAGAAACAAATTCACGAACCCAAGAACCAAACAACGCCATCGGTTCAACCAGAAGAAGAAGAACAAAGAGACACAATTATCGAGATGACACAAACAACATTGCCAAAACTTTACCCTTCAGTGTCACCTTGACTCGCAGGCTCGCCTCTTAAGGAGAGGGAAGTGACATATTCTATGTCTACGTTATACATAATATATTCTATGTCCACGTTATACATAAGTCTAGACACCAAATTCCCCATTCCAATAATGCAAACTTTCACAGGCTGCAATTGTAAACAGAGAGTAGCCAAGCCACCCTAAATTTCGCATACCAATAATGTAAACTTTCGCAGGCTGCACTTGTAAACAAAGAGCAGCTAAGCCGGGCTTCTCCCCCATCGATCAGCATTGATCGAAATAACTCACTATCAGCAAATTTGCGTTCCCAGCCAACGCTGAGTAAGTTCGTTCCCAGCCTTTATAATATTGTAAACATTTAAATGCCCGAAATTAGTTTTCGTTATAACGCAAAGCACAATTATCTGTTAGTCTTAAGTTGTTCTTGAATAAATGAACTCGTCGTGTAATATCGCCTTGTCTTTTTATTTTATAATAAATTCAACTTAACCGTTAGAGCTGTGCGCGGTTTTTATAAGATTCAAACTCACAGTATATAAAGAAAAATCTAATTATATATATAAAACTCTTTGTCCTGACTCACTGTCACCTAACCACTAAAGATAGAAAGCTGAAATTTTTACACAATATGGCTGCCACAATTTTATCGTGCAATAGGACGGGGTTTTGCGAAATTCGACTTGTAAGTTGGTCAAATTCGGGGTCAAAGATCACGGAATTGCTTAGTAAGAAACACTTTTTTGTTTCTTAAGATATCTTAGCATCTGTTGCATCCTGACCAAATTTGGATGATGTCAAATGACTATATCCTACAGCTGACATAGGAACAATCGGATGAAATTAACCTGTAGTATGGAAAACTTTTTTGTTTCTTAAGTTGTCTTAACCAAACTCATAAATTTTATGTTTGGGACTGTTTTTCACATCCTGACCAAATTTGGTCAAAGTCGTATGACTATATCATATAGTTGCCATATATTGAAATATGTATCAGTTGTTGACAACTATTTAAACTTGAAATCTGGTCACACTTAAGTTAAGTTCTTCTGTTTGGTCATATTATTTTGTATGTATTCTTTGAATCACTCTCTCGCGATCGTCGCTTTGAAACAGACACACTCGCATATAATAAATATAGTTAAAGAAAACTACTGCGTATGTGCTCCTTAATTTGACACAAGTTTTTCCTGAACATCTAACAGGTTATGGGCCCAGAGCCTTGTGATTAAAAAGGAATATTAATTTAGATTGAAAGCGTGAAAATTAATAATCATGAATGGACGCGGGCTATATGCCATCTATAAGTTGAACGGTGGAAACTATGCGGTGTGGTCTGTGCAAATGAAGAGCGTCTTGGTACAGAGCAATTTGTGGTCAGTGGTTTGCGGCAGAGT
The DNA here is from genome assembly GCA_035043635.1 of Drosophila rellima. Classification (NCBI taxonomy): domain Eukaryota; kingdom Metazoa; phylum Arthropoda; class Insecta; order Diptera; family Drosophilidae; genus Drosophila; species Drosophila rellima. Next base: position 23,441 of record JAWNMV010000564.1, read on the forward strand.
TGTGAAAAATGAAAGTGACTCTGAGAAACGGAAAGCTGATTTTGATAAACGTGAAGAAAAGGCATTAGCGACTATATTGCTGGGTGTAAAGGCATCACAAATCAATTTTATAAAAAACAGTGTAACTTCAAATGCAGCTTGGGAGAAGCTCGCTGCTGTCTATCAACCGCGTGGACCTGCAAAAAAAATATCGCTGCTTAAGAGATTGCTTCGCTTAAGCTTGTCTGAAGAGTCTGGAGTGAAGGACTATGTTAATCAGTTTTCGGATATAGTCGATAAATTGCAAGAAATTGACATGGACATTCCTGAAGATATCCTCACAATTTTGTTGCTTTCGGGCCTTAGCAAGACGTTTGAAGGTTTTGTTGTAGCAATAGGGACAAGGGAAGAGTTGCCGTCCTTGTCTTATCTGAAGATCAAAATTATTGAAGAAGGAGAGAGACAAAAATTGAGCAACGATGAAACGGTAAATAGTGTACAGCAAGCTTTTGTGTCGCGCACAAAGAACACGGCAGAAAGAATTAGCAAGAAAAGAAAAATTCAAAGAAGAACAAAAAGTGTTATAGATGCGGCCGTGAAGGGCATTTTATTGCGCAATGTACAGAAAAGGAAAAAATTGAAGAAAGCATGGATAAAAATGCTGAGAAGAAACAATCGTTTGCTATATTAGCGAATGCACCTAAAAATTACAAAATGAGAAGAACAATGTGGTGTCTAGACAGTGCACTATGGGATATTTGACCAGAATTTGTGGCATTAATTAATATCTCGTAAACCACTCAAGATATTTTGATGCGGTTTTTTTTCTTGTGCTATACACACCCTAAAAAGTATTCTGGAAAAGTGGGCTTGTCACCACCCCCGCCCCCAATTTTTTTTTTTTTTTTTTTTCGGTAACAAGTTAGTTCACGATTTCTATTGCAAATAACAAGTTTTTAACTTATATATTATTAGTATTATAAAGAAAGCGTAGTTCTTATATATAGAAAGTTGTAAGCCCTCTTAGATGGCTGTGAGCATAGCAAGAGAAAAAAACCGCATCAAAATATCTTGCGTAGTTTACGAGATATTAATTAAAGCCAACGAAAACAGGCCGAATTCCCCGTACAGCAAGCGAACAAATCGGCTTATGAAATTGTGAGGTTAGCTCCTAAAAAATTACAATTCTCACCAAGTGCAAAAAAGTGCACCTTGAGACTAACTGTTCTGAATAGAGACTTAATGACTCCACAGCATGGATATAGATTTACAACCCTTATACTGCTTAAACTCATTGCAAAGTTCAACTTTCCTTTGAAAAATCAGACATTGATACCACTTGCTAAATACACAAATTATTACAAAGACAAGTACAGAAACAACAACATATAAGCAGCAACACGTTTTATAAACCCAAACAGTTAATATGCAATGGAAATTTGAATTTTTAAAATGATTTTCTTTGCTCTGTTTCAATTTGAAAATGCACTTAAAACTTACACTTAATGCGGTCATCGGTTGAAACAGCTGACTTTAACAGCTAATATTTTAACGTTGGACTGTTATGTTAACATTTCTGGTATATAACATAACAGTTTGATGTGTTTATAATGGGTTAGCATTGAAAATTTATAAATTTGCATACTAGTGAAAATTGAATTAATGCCACTAAAACTGGTCAAATACCCCATAGTGCAGTGGTGCCACAGCTCACATGTGTTGTGTAAGGTCATGGTTTGTGGATTTTAAAGAGCACAAAGAGAAAATATTACTTGCTGGAGAAATCTTCATATTTGCAGACGGCATTGACACAGTGTATTTCAATTCGGGAAACTATTGCATTGAACTGAAGAATGTGCTGTTTGTTAAAGAGCTGCAAGCTAATTTTAAGTCAATATCAAAAGCTGTCGAAATAGGTATTAAAGTGATATTTGACAAGGAATGTGCTGTAATAAAGAACAGTCAAAATAATAAAATATTGCAGGCAAACAAACTTAATGATCTGTTTTTTATTGACGCGAAAGTGTATCATTGTATGTTCTCAAATGCACAGAGCGGCGAATTGTGGAAATGGCATTATCGTTTTGGCAACTTAAACATGGCAAGTTTAAGAAAAATGGCAAATGAAGATATCGTGCATGGGCTAAAATCGATCAATAAAAGTATTGACCTGAAAGGCGATATTTGTGAAACTTGTGCGAAAAGTAAACTGAGTGTTAAGCCATTCCCTAAAGTCGCAGAGAATCGCGAAATGGAAGTATTAAGTTTAATACACACATACATTTGTGGACCGATTAAGACCGGCATTAAGAGGCAACTGACTGTACCCTACACTCCGCAACAAAATTGTGTTGCTGAACGTGCAAACCGCACACTGGTGGAGATGGCCAGAAGTATGTTGGTGCACTCGGGTACTAAGGAATCACTTTTTAGTGAGGCAGTATGCAGGGCAGCGTATTTACGGAATAGGTCAGAAAAAAAAGCATGAAACTGCAAAGATTTGAGGTTTGGACTGGCAGAAAACCAAGTGTGTCGCATTTACGAATTTTTGGCTCTAAGGCAACTGCTCTATTTAAAGCGCACAAAATGAAATTTAGAGCAAAGGGTTCCGAGTATATCATGATTGGTTACTCGATGACAGCAAAGGCATATCGATTATACTGCCCAGAATCAAATAAGGTAATCGAAAGCAGAGATGTCGTCTTCCTGGAAAATGATTGTGGTGGCTGTGCAAGCGACGAAAAGGATATATTCCTATTTGATGAAAGTGAGTCAATTCGTCAGCAGCAGGCACTCGAAGAGGATCACGAAGATGTCGAAGAAGAGGATGTTCAGCAAGAGACAGAAGTCGAGATCAATGAAGAAGATTGTATCCTTGAAAATACAGATACCGAGCACTATGAGAGTGCTGTGAGCGATGAAGCTGAAACATCGATATCCAGTGAGGTTCGTGGTCGAGGACGCCCAAAGATGATTAGAGCTTTAATATAATTGATATATATGTCGACGATCTTATAATTGCTAGCGCAACCAAAGAAGACCTGCTGGACATCAAGGCGTCAATTGCAAACGAATTTGACGTAGTCGATGGAGGCCAGCTCAATTTTTTTTTGGGCATAGAAGTTGATCGCAAAGGCGAAACGGGCAACATAAGCATTTGTCATAAACAGTACATCGAGCAGACTGTAAATGAAAAGAAGTACCAGTCATTAATAGGCTCTTTAATGTATTTGGCGATAACCACCAGGCCAGATATACTACACTCTGTTGGAAAGCTGGCGCAGCAAAACGCCAACCCACACAAAGAGCATGAAGTTGCAGCAAAGCGATTGCTGAGATACTTAAAAGGTTGAAGCAGGCGGTGCTATTTCGTGGGAGTCCAAAAAACAAAATCTGGTGGCTTTAAGCAGCCCAGAAGCTGAGTATATTGATTTATCTACTGCAGCGAAGGAAGCAATATATCTGAAGAAATTGTTACATGAAATGGGGTTTGATAAAATTAAGACAATTATATTGTATTGCGATAATCAAAGTGCACAATGTATAGCTACGAATCCAACCTTACATAATCGCAGCAAACACATTGATATTAAGTATCATCACGTAAGAGAACTTAATTCAAAAAATGAAATTGATATTCAATATATGTGTACTAATGATATGACTTCCGATGTATTGACAAAGAACTTGCAGAAAATCAAACATGTTAAATGTATAACAGAAATTGATTGTTATTAGTATGTAATCAAGTTTATAATTGTTGAGAAGGAGTATTGAAATATGTATCAGTTGTTGGCAACTATTTAAACTTGAAATCTGGTCACACTTAAGTTAAGTTCTTCTGCTTTTTCATATTATTTTGAATGTATTCTTTGAATCACTCTCTCGCGATCGTCGCTGGTCACTGTGCACAACAAACAAATAACTAACATTGAGAATAACAAAAGTGAGAAAATTTACCAAATGGACACGAAATGAGAAGAGGCAGGGACTAATACCCTAATTATGAAATTAGTGGCCACTTATATGCTGTTCTGAAAGAGACGGAAGAAGAGCAGAAACGCAAACGGCGAAAATATTGGGTGAACCCATATTTGCGAGAAAGAATCATCAAGGGGCGATATAGTTACGTGCTTTTTTAGGCACTTTTTATAAACATTCTATCAACATATTCTTATTCGGTCAAGTTCAACAATATTGGCCTCTGTTTCACCTCTTCAATCAGCCTTATTCGCTCATCATTTTCGAAAAGCTCAATTCGGCTCTGATTTTTCTGCTTGTTGTTGACCGCCACTTGTCATCAAAAATATTTCGACTAGTCGAAACACTGATTGAATCGATGTTTTTTTTTTTTTTTTTTTTTTTAATTTTTTAGTTTATTTATTTATT
>JAWNMV010000565.1:0-84787 GCA_035043635.1 Drosophila rellima
ATTCTCGGGGGGCGGGGCGACAGCGGGGGGGGGGCGGGGCGACGGCAGCTCCTCTCGGTCAGCTCTTGATCTTTTCCCATCGCTTGGTGTAGCCGTGCTGGTAGACTTGTGATCTTGCTGCGATGCTGGTATTTCGCTGTGCTCCTCGTCCGCGGCGACGTAAAGACCGAGTAAACTATCTACTAGGTCTCTCATTGGCTGGTGTATTGACCTCCAACCTTCCAGCATCTTGCTTAAGGCACAAATTTTCTCTCCCAACCTTTAGAAGCTCGTGGTTGGTTTCAGCTGTCTAAACTCAGGCTTTTTGGCGTTCTTCGGCGAGGGTGGGCACACGGGAGTTGCCGCTGAGGGCAGCGCGAGTCGGCTGGTTGCTGCTGGGGTCGACATAGGCGATCTCACCGACTTACTATTTTAAAGGAAAGGGTTCGAAGCAACCCTTGCGAGGGTTGACATCCACCCTTATGGGGTCAGATGTTCATAGCCAGATCCACGTAAGTGTGGAATGTTACATCTCAGCCTGTGCCGCCAACTGAATGGCGACGAAATAGGGAGCGCATTCGGAGATTTACCGGATTTTATCGGGATGGCGGCGATAACGGCTTTAGCCCAGCAGCCATTTTGGAAAGATTTCACACCGACTACTGAAGTGCTGGAATACAGTTATCATCAGCCCATGGTTCTTCAGTTCGATGTGGGAATCCAGCATCCAATCCTAAGAATTACTGGTCTCGGCCTTAGTCGCCTTCTCGTATTAGCTAGGCGTTAAGCCGGAGGATACGATTTGCTTTTACTGCTCTAGAGAGGAATCGATCTGGCCATTACTAAGTTAATGACGACCAGAGTCTTTGCACTTGCAAGAAGCACGTCTCCTTGGGCCATGTGCCTCCCCTGTTATTGGGAGTATCAGTATGAGGCTCCTTGCCACGTCCAACATTTCTTGCCCAGCTGTGCTTGTGGACTGCTCTTTGTACTTCGGTTTTTTTGCGGAGTATTACGCTGAGCCGACTTTTGGTCGCGCGGACGTTTTGGTGTTGCAGCATGACTGAGAAGATACCTTCTCTGGTTAATATTTCATTATATGCAGCGGAACCGATATGTAAAAGTGTGGGCGTCGTTTGTGTATCCACCGTAGCTTTGGATAGGCTGCACAAGTTATGAGCCACCTTCTGTAGCTTTAATAAATCTGCGAACTCCTAACGCATCCCCGAGTTTGTGTGCCTGTGCCCAGCCATAGTGGTCGATAGGCTATCTAGCACCATTTCCATTTGCATGATCACGCTATTTATAGTAGTTTGCAAATTCATGCTAGGGGTGCCGGATGATGCACCTTCTGTAGCTTTAATAAATCTGCGAACTCCTAACGCATCCCCGAGTTTGTGTGCCTGTGCCCAGCCATAGTAGTCGATAGGCTATCTAGCACCGTTTCCATTTGCATGATCACGCTATTTATAGTAGTTTGCAAATTCATGCTAGGGGTGCCGGATGATGCACCATCTTGGAGCCGCTGTGGTGGCGTTCACGTCAGCGCGGGGCGAGACGTGAACGCCAGGCGATCGTCCTGCATTTCTGCGCCTGAAGCAGGGGCGACCAGAGTACAACCGGGCAGTGCTTCGGTGACCATTGGTTTCCCTTGGCGTTTAACCGTTGGGAGTTATACCGCTCCTACTCGGTCACCAGAGCCAATTTTACAAGAACCGCCGAAGTGGAGGCATTGGCAATTTTTCAGATCCTTGACCGTTAGTTGGAAGTTGGTTGCTTTTTCAGATTCTAAGTGTATTTCAAAAATGTACTGACAACTTTAAAGAATTAACCTGAAAGTCAGCAGTATTTTTGGAACTCCTGAAAGTTTGCTGCGTCCCACCGAACTTGCCACATAACAATAGAAGCCTGTCTCTCCGCCCTCCAAATCGCTTCCACCGGAACGCCGTTGCCCATATCCGCTCAAGCCAAGTAGATCTCCCGCATCCGTAGCCAGAATATCCACAGGTATCATACCGGCCAGTCCCAAGGCTGCGTCATAAGACACGGTCCTGAAACCGGAAATGACTCGCAGGGCACAGAGTGCTAAGAGTTTCCTCCGGAGACTCCTGTTGCCATCGACAGTCTTTGCCCATATCGGCGCTGCGTGCAGAAGGATAAACGCAACCATCCTTGCCAGAAGCAGTCGCCTTCCAACTTTCGGTCCACCAATCTTTGGCAGCATCCTCGAAAAAGCTCCCTGCATTCTCGACGCCTTATGGACGACGTAATCCACATGGGGACGGAAACTTAAGCGGTTATCTAGTAGGACACCCAGATACTTGATGTGATTCATCGACCTGATGATGCTGTTCCCTACTTGCACGCTCATAAGCTCCACCTTTTTCCGGCTCGTGATGAGTACTACCTCTGTCTTGTGGCTTGCCAAATCGAGTCCCGCCTCATCCATCAACCTAGCGATAGCTCGAATTGCTGCACCAGCAACTGACTCCACTGCTTCAACCTCCTTAGCCACCACGACCAATGCCAGATCATCGGCGAAGCCAATTAGGCCGAATCTTTCGTGCAGTTGCAGTATGAGCACATCATCGTACATGATGTTCCACAGGTGGGGGCCTAGGACTGACCCCTGTGGAACGCCTGCTGTCAGTCTGTAGCGCTTTGGGCCCTCATGTGTCTCTTACTTCAGCACTCTATCTGACAGATAATTTGTAATCTGATCCGGATGAGTGCACTCCTGATGCGCAACCAGCTTGCTGAGATAAACGCATTGCGGATATCCAAAGTCACCACCGCGCAGTATTGCTTATCACCCCATCTCTACCTGGCTCCCTGGATCGCTCTGGATGCGATGTTGACAACAGCCTGTATCGCGTCTACCGTTGACCTTGCCTTGCGCCTTTCTCTTCAACTACCTGCGAGAGTCTGTTGTAGAGTATGAGCTCCGATTTCTTGCCGACCGTCTCTAACAGACAGATTGGTCGATATCCCGAGGGTTCATCAGCGGGCTTATTCCCCTTTGGCAGGAGGATAAAGCGCTGCCTTTTTCACCGCCTATGAAACACTCATTCCTGTAGGCATTCTTTCAACATGTCAACATAAGCCTCAGGTCGAGTGGCTACGGCGAGCTTCAGGGCTTTATTTGGGATGCCGTCCAGACCGTCAACACGACGTTTGGACTTCTTTCATTCACGGCTTGCATCAGTAGAGACTGAGTGGCCTCGCAGTGGTTGAGGTTCAGTTGGGTGCACCTCATGCTGACTGCCTTGAAAGCGCGCTTAATATTGTCTAGCGCAGTGTCTGTGATCTCCATCTGGCTCCGCAGCGCGTCCTTGTTGTTCTTCTTGGTCGCGATATCGTCCAAGTCCATGCACTCGATCGTGACTCGATAGGACAGGGAGCGTATCTCCGTAGCTTTACCAAAAAGAGTCTTCAACACGCTCGTGTCCTCTCTAGCTTAGCTGAGTTACAGCAGTAGCTCGCCTTACTGAGTTCTCCTGACCCAGGTCACTGCCTCTTTTAGTCCGTGCAGCTTCTCGTCCTGTTTGAACTTCCTGAGGATCTCAGAGTACGTCACCTCTATCATTATATGCAGCGGAACCGATATGTGAAAGTGTGGGCGTCGTTTGTGTATCCACCTTAGCTTTGGATAGGCTGCACAAGTTACGAGCCACCTTCTGTAGCTTTAATAAATCTGCGAACTCCTAACGCATCCCCGAGTTTGTGTGCCTGTGCCCAGCCATAGTGGTCGATAGGCTATCTAGCACCATTTCCATTTGCATGATCACGCTATTTATAGTAGTTTGCAAATTCATGCTAGGGGTGCCGGATGATGCACCTTCTGTAGCTTTAATAAATCTGCGAACTCCTAACGCATCCCCGAGTTTGTGTGCCTGTGCCCAGCCATAGTAGTCGATAGGCTATCTAGCACCGTTTCCATTTGCATGATCACGCTATTTATAGTAGTTTGCAAATTCATGCTAGGGGTGCCGGATGATGCACCATCTTGGAGCCGCTGTGGTGGCGTTCACGTCAGCGCGGGGCGAGACGTGAACGCCAGGCGATCGTCCTGCATTTCTGCGCCTGAAGCAGGGGCGACCAGAGTACAACCGGGCAGTGCTTCGGTGACCATTGGTTTCCCTTGGCGTTTAACCGTTTTACAAGAACCGCCGAAGTGGAGGCATTGGCAATTTTTCAGATCCTTGACCGTTAGTTGGAAGTTGGTTGCTTTTTCAGATTCTAAGTGTATTTCAAAAATGTACTGACAACTTTAAAGAATTAACCTGAAAGTCAGCAGTATTTTTGGAACTCCTGAAAGTTTGCTGCGTCCCACCGAACTTGCCACATAACAATAGAAGCCTGTCTCTCCGCCCTCCAAATCGCTTCCACCGGAACGCCGTTGCCCATATCCGCTCAAGCCAAGTAGATCTCCCGCATCCGTAGCCAGGATATCCACAGGTATCATACCGGCCAGTCCCAAGGCTGCGTCATAAGACACGGTCCTGAAACCGGAAATGACTCGCAGGGCACAGAGTGCTAAGAGTTTCCTCCGGAGACTCCTGTTGCCATCGACAGTCTTTGCCCATATCGGCGCTGCGTGCAGAAGGATAAACGCAACCATCCTTGCCAGAAGCAGTCGCCTTCCAACTTTCGGTCCACCAATCTTTGGCAGCATCCTCGAAAAAGCTCCCTGCATTCTCGACGCCTTATGGACGACGTAATCCACATGGGGACGGAAACTTAAGCGGTTATCTAGTAGGACATCATCGACCTGATGATGCTGTTCCCTACTTGCACGCTCATAAGCTCCACCTTTTTCCGGCTCGTGATGAGTACTACCTCTGTCTTGTGGCTTGCCAAATCGAGTCCCGCCTCATCCATCAACCTAGCGATAGCTCGAATTGCTGCACCAGCAACTGACTCCACTGCTTCAACCTCCTTAGCCACCACGACCAATGCCAGATCATCGGCGAAGCCAATTAGGCCGAATCTTTCGTGCAGTTGCAGTATGAGCACATCATCGTACATGATGTTCCACAGGTGGGGGCCTAGGACTGACCCCTGTGGAACGCCTGCTGTCAGTCTGTAGCGCTTTGGGCCCTCATGTGTCTCTTACTTCAGCACTCTATCTGACAGATAATTTGTAATCTGATCCGGATGAGTGCACTCCTGATGCGCAACCAGCTTGCTGAGATAAACGCATTGCGGATATCCAAAGTCACCACCGCGCAGTATTGCTTATCACCCCATCTCTACCTGGCTCCCTGGATCGCTCTGGATGCGATGTTGACAACAGCCTGTATCGCGTCTACCGTTGACCTTGCCTTGCGCCTTTCTCTTCAACTACCTGCGAGAGTCTGTTGTAGAGTATGAGCTCCGATTTCTTGCCGACCGTCTCTAACAGACAGATTGGTCGATATCCCGAGGGTTCATCAGCGGGCTTATTCCCCTTTGGCAGGAGGATAAAGCGCTGCCTTTTTCACCGCCTATGAAACACTCATTCCTGTAGGTATTCTTTCAACATGTCAACACGTCAACACGACGTTTGGACTTCTTTCCTTCACGGCTTGCATAAGTAGAGACTGAGTGGCCTCGCAGTGGTTGAGGTTCAGTTGGGTGCACCTCATGCTGACTGCCTTGAAAGCGCGCTTAATATTGTCTAGCGCAGTGTCTGTGATCTCCATCTGGCTCGGCAGCGCGTCCTTGTTGTTCTTCTTGGTCGCGATATCGTCCAAGTCCATGCACTCGATCGTGACTCGATAGGACAGGGAGCGTATCTCCGTAGCTTTACCAAAAAGAGTCTTCAACACGCTCGTGTCCTCTCTAGCTTAGCTGAGTTACAGCAGTAGCTCGCCTTACTGAGTTCTCCTGACCCAGGTCACTGTCTCTTTTAGAGTTAACCTTTTTCCAGACTATAATAAGCTGCACACAAATTGCGATGAGCTTCGTGCATTTCCCAGTTAGTAGAGCAATACTGAAGATACAAAGAATTAAGGTTACGAGTAATTCTAGAAGGTACGCTGAAGGTTTTTTTCATCCAACAAATTTGCCGATTCTATATGGCCTTGCAGAATTTCTGTATGAACATTAATACAGCATAATTCTACGGTTAGTAAGAGAGGGAAGATTGAGTAAGACTACAATGGCAACTTAATTTCTGAGTTCCAACTCAAGCCACGAAGAGCAAAAATTAAAAATTGTCTTTGAGCCGATTCTATCCTGGCACGATAGGATTCATACTGAGGAGACCACACTCATGATCCATACTCAAGAATCGGACGAACAAGAGATGTGTATAGAAGTTTAGATTTACAAGGATCGTTAAATTCCCTGGACCATAGCTTGATAAAGCCGAAAACTCTCATTGCTTTATTGACGGTTATGTAATATGATTTTCAAATTTCAATCTGTGTTTTTACCCAAGACATTACCCGGTCTTTTGGAATCATTCAAGCATTTCAATATACTGCCATTAAGTGAATACTGAGAAGTATGGCGTGAAGATCCATGGAAAATTATAACTTTACATTTCAAACTATTGAGATTTAATAAATAAGCTTGTCACCAAAGAAGGATTGCAATTAAATCTGCTTACAAGAGGCTGTAAGAAACACAATACGATAAACAAAGCTTGAAGTCATCTGCATACAGAAGTGCATGGGAGTGAGATAGTACTGATGAAAGATCATTTATAAATAACGTAAAAAGTAATGGACCAAAATGACTACCGTGCGGTACTCCAGATGTAGCTTTGACGGACTTGGAAATTTTTTTTCTTAAATTACCCGTGTTGAGAAGCAGAGATAATAGAACTACATGAATAATGAAGATGAGAAGCTATTATTTTCTCGAACAACTTCGAGATTGCAGACAGCTTGGAAATACCTCTATAATTCCGAATATCAACTTAATACCATCGGCACCTGGTGCGTGTGATTAGAGGACTATATAAATTCAGTTAGAACAGCTTAACCTATAAGGGTAAGGCTGTCCAACACGAGAGTATGTAGTTTACTATGGATTGAACAGTATTAGCTTGAATACTGTTGAAAACAACAGATAAAGGTAATGATGCAGCTTTGCATTTAGAGATTACGAATTTGTTGAATTGCTTAGGATCTTTAGAAAATTCAAGCTTACAACTTGTAAGTAATTATTATAGTACTGCAATTTAAGTACTAAAAAAAAGAGCAGGTAATTACATATCGAGAGAAATCATAAGGATTTCCCAATTTTTAACATTTTTTAAATTGCTAGGCAAAATAATAAATGCGTTAAGAATTGGATTGTAAGGGTCATCCGGCATTACCAGTACAATGGAATAATACGATAACAGGTATAGGGTCCAGTTGATAGAATTGCAAATGGAATTGATTGTAAGAAAGCTCAGAAAACGAACTAAAATTTCTAGTAGACACTAAGCGTCCAATTTTCGACTGGGAACTTACTATCGGCAATTTCTCACTGCTTACTGGAAGTTAACCGCTTATAATCATATATCCGTCTCGCTCGGACAAATATGCAAATCATCACCGCGGGCAGCTGCACATTTTTCTTCGTCTGTAAGCTAGTGGAATTCTGTACTTTGGCCCAAGCAGAGACATATTTTGTAAATTAGGACTGAAGTGTGCGCGAAGTACGAATTTAAGTAAGAAAATGGAATTAATTGTTAAACTTTATATATATTGAATCGTGAAAATAAAGATTTCAGCTAACCCATGACATATTTTGTATTTGTACAACGGCACGGGTCCGGTGCCAACATTCTGAAATATTCTTCGCAGCCTGAAGCGTGTTCTAGAAAATTTTTCACTGCCCGAAGGGGAAATCGCGGCATAACCTGAAGTTCCTGAATATGGATAACGCAGACGAAGCCCTCGTGAGCTTGGGGGTGTTACCAATGGAACCCAACAGGAGTGGATTACTGACATTAACGCAAATCGTGCGTGGCATGTCATTAGTTTCGATGCAATGCAGATAATCTCATACTATTGCAGAAGTAACTCAGGGGACAGGCCTTGAAGGCAGTGCGTGCTATCGGCACATTGAGGATGTTGTATGGCCGCTCCATGCGGCCATCGTAAGAGCCCGAATCTTCATAGAATTGGACAATATTATATCGAGTGTACCATTGGAGTTGCGTGAAACCGATGGCGAAGATATAATTGCAACACGTTGCAGACTAGGTTGGGTTGTATATGGCCGTGCAGTGAATGAAGATGCTGCGATATCCCACCTGCTACATATTTGCCAATGAAGTGAGACCCGCGGTATGGATGATGCCCTAAAAAACTACTTTTCCCTGGAATCATTAGGGATCACTGCCACGTCAAGTCCATTGAGGTCCAAAGATGACGAGCATGCTACGCAGATTATGGAAGTTACGTCCGTCTGAAACGTGTGTCATGCAGGTCATGCCATTTGGAGCATCATGTTCACCGGCCCTGGCCAGCTACGTCTTGAGTCGTAATGCTAAAAGGTACGAAGCTGACTATCCTGAGACAGTGAAGGCGCTCTGCTGCAACACGTTTGTTGACGACTGGCTGCAATCCGTTGACACTGAAAGTGAAATGATAGAGCTGGCAATGTTAGTTAAATCAATTGATGCAAATGGCGGATTCAATATGTGACACTGGACTTCAAACTCCCAGAAAGTAGTCTGTTCTGTTGAGAACGACTCCGACTCTTACATAAGCCCATTATTTTGCCGACGCTGTTCAAGAGAGAGTTCTGAAAGTGTGGTGGCAGCCTAGCAAGGATTGACTGATGTTCATGGTGAAACCAGACACAGCCGCTAAATGGTCGTTCGACCAAACGGCGAGTTCTGACTGTGGTAATGTCAATCTTTGACCTGCTCGGACGATCGACTTAGTGAGTAGGATAAGTCCTACTGACGCCACTGGCTAGACTTGATGCTAAAGCTGAACGAAGTGTGCAAACCACGTTTTATTCCAGGAGTGAGCGACTCTGAGGATTTACAAATGCATACCTTCGCAAATTCCAGCCTCAATGCTTATGCTGGATTTCTATAAGCTGAAGTGGCTGGTTAAGTTCATCGCTTTCTAGTGGCGTCCAAAACAATAGCTGCCCTGTTGAAGCCTCTCTCGATACCTCGCATGAAACTGATGGCCGCAGTTTTGGGTTTGAGGCTCGTCGAATGTATCGAGACGGAAATGTCAGTGTGCTGTCCTGTGGTGGATCCGATCCAATGCTCGCAAATTTTAACAATTTGTGGCACTGCGAATACTGTTTATTTCCATTCGTCACAAAATTAGATATCAGAAATTTTGGGGCATGGAAATGTTTTCGTCACTAAAAAGAGGTAAGAGGTTTTTTATAGATGATATCAGACATTTTTGAAATTGCCAATACCATGAAAAAAAGAATAATTAAGAGAATAAGAAATAAATCAAAATGCGTTACAGGACGACCATAAACATCAAACTCATTTAAATAAATTATATACCGACTTCTAACAAAACAAGAACAAACTGTCTGGCAGCACTAATTATTTTTGCAACACAAAAAAATTTTATACCTTTCTGGCAAATGTTAGTTAGATAGAAGGTTATCTACATTCTCCAAATTTTAAAACAAAACAAAATTAAATCAAAACCAGTTTTAGGAATCCACTAATCCGCGTTCATACAAACAGAGTCCCTTGGGTGGACCCAGGCGTACCCGCCCTGCCTGAGACGGAACCACACAACGTCTCCCTTGTGCTGCCCAATGGCCGAGCTTGGCCAAAAATCAGCCTGCGTTGGCTGTCATGTTTCTCCTCCCCCCTTTCACACAAAAAATAAGCCGATCATCATTTCAAGCTCAGGTGACTATAATTCGTTTAAAATATTCTAGTTTTAACAACATCTAGTACCAATTTTAATATTTGCTTTTAAAGGTACAATTACAATGTAAACAAAGAGGAATTTATTTAAATACATGTGACAGTTCAGGAACACTTGGAAAAGCAAATCTGGAATAGCTGCTGAAAAATGCGCCTACTAGGTACGAAGAAGCCGGGAAAACAAGTGTAAATAGATGCATATATATTGCTATTGAAAGCTCACCTGGCTCGTGAGATAAATGGAAGGGGCGATATTTGGAATATTTCAGCAAATGGGGCCGTTGGAGCTGTTTGATAAAATTATTTTTATGAAAAATACGCGTCGAATGACACCTCGATCTTCAAAATCCGACCACTAGTTCGAAAAAAAATTTAATTTGAAAAATTTAGAAAAGTCAATCATTTTGTTTGTTTGCTTGTATCATAGTATTGAAATAGCTTATATTTGTGAATGTGGATCTGTGCCCCATCGAAAAACTAGAATCGTTTGTTTTACGACTTATTCGAAAAATCGCTAGCTAAGCGGGAAATCGCTTAAACCCGCAAAATTTGACAACCCCACAGTATTCAAACGATAGAAGCTACAGATATGTTCTATCATCGTTAGAAAGGTATTTTGAAGGGCCTTTAGTCAAACCTTTCTATATAGGTAGATGGCTACAGGTGAAAATTGCTTTTTTATCCCACCTTTTGGCGATTTTAGAAAAAACGCTACCGATTTTTACTGTCAAAAAGGGTATAATGGTTTTGTGCAATGTATGTAACAGGCAGAAGGAAGCATCTCCGACCCTATAAAGTATATATATTCTTGATCAGCATCAATAGCCGAGCCATGTCCGTCTGTCTGTCCGTCTGTCCGTGTGTTTGAGCCAAAGGATCTCAGAGACTATAAATGCTAGAGACTTTAAATTTGGTATGTAGGTTGCTGGATAGCGGGCGCAGATCAAGTTTGTTTTAAATTTTAGATGCTACGCCTCTTTCGCCTGCCAATCGCAAAAAACGATTATCAGACGCGATCTTTAATAAAACACTTCTTAATTAAACAGGAAGATAAGAAGTAAGCTAATTTAATGACCCTGAAAGTTTTAAAGCGATTGACTATTAAATAGAGAAGATATTTCAAATTTGCTTTTAATTCACATAAATCAAAATCATAGACATAGGCAAGTGCGAGCGAGATAGCATATGCACATTTGTTTGTGCAAAAACATAACAGTGATCACGTGTACGAAGAGTGCGAACGCAAATACGAGCGATAGGCAAAATTATCGATATCATTTGTCTACAATTTCTATCCTATTTTAATATATTAATATGGTTTAAGTTATTACATATTTACGATTGTGTTAAAATATATGTAATATATATTAGTAAGCATTGCAAAAGGCGATATGTATAAATACCACTTTATAATTTTGCACCTCGACGACAGATCATTTTACAACACTGAAATCTCTGAATTTATAATAATTATTATGTTTAATAATAAGCTAGTAAGCTCGCACATATGTTCAATAGGTTTTCATTTATTATCATTGTATTCAAATGCTTAACAAATCCTGCAAAAAGAATCACAAATATTAAAGCATTGCATTTAAATTTAAATTCCGCGCGCAATGCAGCAGCCTTTAACAGTTGATTTCGATTATTAAGAAGAGTGGGAGAGATTCTTTGCTGTTGCCGTACTTCAACAAGCTAAGCAAATTTTAGTTGATGGCTACTCTTGGTATGAGCAACAGCGATTTCAGCGGACTTCAACAAGCTAAGCAAATTTTAGTTGATGGCTACTCTTGGCATGAGCAACAGCGATTTCAGCGATTACGATTACGATTACGATTTACGATTTACGATTTACTATTTTAATTAAATTAAATACAATTTATTCAATCGGACCACTATATCATATTGCTGTCAGAGGAACGATCAGTCGAAAATAAACTTTTTTGTTTTTGAAAGATCTCGACCAAACAAATAGGATATGCATTTGGGATGGTCCTATATATCCTGATAAAATTTGGTTGAAATCGGACCACTATATCATAAAGCTGCCATAGGAACGATTAGTCCAAAATCAAGATTTAGTATGGTAAACTTTTTTGTTGTTTGAGGTATCTCAACCAAACTAATAGAATACGCATTTGGGATGGTATTCTACATCCTGACTAAGCTTGGTTGAAATCTGATATCAAATAGCTGCCATTGGAACGAATTTTAAGATAAAGTACGAAAATTATTGTTGTTTTTAGAGATAAGTCAACCAAATTCACAGATTCAGAATTTGTAATTTGGTTTAAATCGGTTCTCTAGATCACATAGATGTAATACGAAGAACTAGTCAAAAAGTTAATGCCGCATCATCACACCTTCGGCATGGCTAACGTAGCGCACATACGTATGACCTATCGGAGAGCCAGGGCACAGGGTATTCTACAGTCGAGCACACTCGACTGTAGCCCATTGAAAATGGTCAAAATGGATATAATGGTTTTGTGCAATGTATGTAACAGGCAGAAGGAAGCATCTCCGACCCTATAAAGTATATATATTCTTGATCAGTATCAATAGCCGATTGAGCCATGTCCGTCTGTCCGTCTGTGTGAGTCAAAGGATCTCGGAGACTATAAGAGCTGGAGACTTGAAACATGGTATGTAGGCTCCTAGGTAGCGGGCGCAGATCAAGTTTGTTTTAAAATTTCGATCGGACCACTATATCATATAGCTGCCATAGGAACGATCAGTCCAAAATCAAGTTTTAGTATGAACAACTTTTTCAAGATATCTCAATCAAACTAATAGAATATGCATATGAGGTGGTCCCATACATCCTGACCAAACTTGGTTAAAATCGGGCTACTATATCATATAGCTGCCATAAGAAAGATCAGTCGTAAATCAAGCTTTAGTATGAAAAACTTTTTTGTTTCTTGAGATATCTCAACCAAACTAAGGTAATATGCATGCGGGTTAGTCCCATACATCCTGACCAAACTTGGTTAAATTCAGTCTACAATATCATATAGCTGCCATAGGAACGATCAGTCGAAAATCAAGTTTTGGTATAAAAAACTTTTTTGTTGCTTGAGATATCTTATTCAAACTGAAAAAATATGCATGTGGGATGGTCCAATACATCCTGACCAAACTTGGTTAAAATCGAGGCACTATATAATATAGCTGCCATAGAAACGATCAGTCGAAAATCAAGTTTTGGTATAAAAACATTTTTATTGCTTGAGATATGTCAGCCAAACTGAGACATAATGCATGTGGGATAGTCCCATACATCCTGACTAAACTTAGTTGAAATCGGAACACTATATAATATAGCTGCCATAGAAACGATCAGTCGAAAATCAAGTTTTGGTATGAAAAACATTTTTGTTGCTTGAGATATCTTATCCAAACTGAGACAATATGCATGTGGGATAGTCCGATACATCCTGACCAAATTTGGTTAAAATCGGAGCACTATATCATATAGCTACCATTGGAAGGATCAGTCCAAAATAAGTTTTATTACGAACAACGTTTTTGTTGTTTGTATCTCAACGTAACTCACAGATTGGGGATTTTCTATTACCTTTAACATTATGATCGAATTCTTTTTTTAATGGTACTGAGACTTGGTATAGGCAATTTCAAAAATTCCTGATATCTTCTAAGAAAAACTTCTTGACTAGGTAAAACTCTAGTGGCGAAAACATTTCCATGCCCCAAAATTTCTGATATCCAATTTTGTGACGAACGATATTAAATTGTATAAGTAACTTATTCTAAAAAAACAGTTTGGCATTCGGCACTGCGCAAAAAATCTATATTTATTAGGTAAGAAGGATCGGGACCTTATTGCGCAATGTGCCGAATGCCAAACTGTTTTTTTAGAATAATTTATGTAACATCGTTCGTCACAAAATTGGATATCAGAAATTTTGGGGCATGGAAATGTTTTCGTCACTAGAGCTTTACCTCGTAAAGAAGTTTTTTTTTAAAGTATATTTATATTTTTTCATTGTATATTTCAGTTAATTCATTTAGTTTAATATTGTTAATTTTACGTTTAAAATTTATTTTTTTGTACGACTTTTATTTTAATTTTGGTTTTCTACGTTTAAGTTTGGTACTTTATTTCATCCGTTGTAATTTCGCTTTTCTTTTAGTCAAACTTCAATATTTTACTCTGGGTTGAAGGCTGGCCACGAAAAAAGGAAAAAGGGAACTTCTCTGATGAAGCAAACAGCTGCCGCCTGTTGTGTTCGCCAATGTGCCGGACACGCCCGTGCCTGGGCGTTTTGCCGTTCGGGCTGGCAGTCGCTGTTGCTGGCTCAGTAGGAATTCTGCCTACTGCTGTGGCTGGTCAAGAAGAAAAAACGAAACGACTTCTGGGTTGGCAACTGATTTATGCTGCCGCCTCCTGTTGTGCTCGCCGACACTGGACAAGTCAGCGAATGGATTTTGGGACAATTGTTTTAGTATTGACGAAACGTGATTGACTTAATTTTTCATGACAAGGGTCTGTCCACTACGACGCCCCTTGGAGTGACATACATCCACTCTCGACCGTATATTAAACCAGACTTCCTTCTGCAGCAGCAACATTGTTTCTTCCAGACCAAAATTGCTCATTGGAATTTAAAAACAAACCGTTGCAGCTGAAGAAGGAAATTTCCACTCATTCCTCGAGTGTGGATCAGAGGCATGAGAGGCACACAAAATATGTCTGTCTCGCTCAGCAGCTACCAGCCATATCACTCTCTCGTTGGAGCTGCCACCCCCATAACAGATTCCCTATCGATTGCCACAACTATCGACTCCCCTAGATTTTTGCCGCGCTGACGCAAACTACAAAACCAATGTATAACAACCTTTTGCCCAAATTTGTCGACACACACTCATCAACAAAACAGCCTCTCTGCTTAGTGTAAAATTGTGGGGTGGGTAAAGATGTTGAATCCAATTTTTCATCGTCCACCACAACGCTTTTAACCGCGTCACTACTCAACCGATCATAAAGCTTGCGAATTCTCTGCTTTCCAACTTATACTTATCACAGACATTTTTTTTTTAGGTTATTCCTTTTCTTCTTTGCATTATTGACAAGCTTGTTCCCGTTTTTTCTCTCAAATCTCAAACCGACATCGTTGGGTTTTAGTTAATTAATGTTAACTCCGATTGTTCCAATTTTGGACTATGTGCACGTTTTCTTTTTCAGTACAGTAGCTGTTAACAAATCAACTTACTTGCTCTTCGATTCGAGGCATCGTAAAAACAAAAAAAAAAATTAAGCAAGCGAAAAATGTAAGATTATAACTTAAGAATTTAATGAGCTTTCTTACGGTACATTGCATGGCGCGTTCGAAAGCTCACTCTGGGAGAAATATTCATTTGAAAGTGTGCAGCTCTTTTCGGTACATTCCTTATTATACTTGTTATATTTTCAAAATATGTTCTTTGATCATAACTTAATCTAATTCAAAAGTTTCAGCTGCACATTTTTAATAAAAAAATGTAAGAAAGTAAAAAAAAAAATGTCATGGTTTCACAAATTGTATTGAGTACATTAAAGCATATATCCGTGGGCAGATATTGCTATGTTATTGTTTGTTTAAGATACATGATTTATATCATCAATCTTATTTGGACACGTGCATAATATCTAAATTGCAAAATTCGACATAATTCCTATGACAGCTATATGATATAGTGGTCCGATTTCAACCAAATTTGGTCAGAATGTATATGACCATCCCAGATGCATATTCTGTAAGACTCGTTGAGATATCTCAATCGAATCGTGATATTTTAAAAAACAAAATTTAAAATAATTTTTTAATATTTGTGTAATAATTTTAAAACATAAAAACCTTCAAAAAGAAACATTCAAAATTTTTTAGTGACCATAAAACTAATTTTTTCACACTTTTTAACTTTGATAACCCATAATTAAGCATCTAAAAGGCATAGAAAGCACCTTTTCCAAACACTTTTTTTCATAGTTTAAGGAATTATCTATCATATGCAATTTAAGTAATTCAATTATATTGTTTGGTTCAGAAGATATCAACGAAAAAACTCAAAAGGCGCCACTGTGCGACGGTACCAAATGGACCAAAACGCACGAAATTAATGTTTCCAAAAGATGGTTCAACGAGCTTTCCTTTTTGAACCAGGACGACTCGCAATGACCACAAACGGATATCGACTACAAGCATTGTGGTCACCCGATACTGCTACACGAAGAAATACAGCCGTAACGCATTTCACTCGAAAGCTGTATTTTACCTGACCCGAAGAGATTCAGCCAAATTGAAAAATTGAATTCAATTACGTATACTGTATTTCCTACGATCTGTTAGCAAGAAGAGTTCTGGTGCCGTGTTGACCAACGAAATGGATGTTATCTTGATACGAGTTTGCTAGGAGCACGAGTTTTTCAGTGAGATCAATTGCCTGAAATCAGAACGTGAAACTTTGGAAAGAAAAAGCCCACTATTCAAATGCTCCCAATACATAGACGAGGTGGGCATCCTGCGCATTAATGAGATAATAGACATAATAGAAGGAGTCGAGATCAACGTGAAGCGACCTATCATTCTGCCAAGACGACACTGGTTGACTAATCTGATGGTCAAGTCGTATCATCAGCGATAGCATCACCTGCACGACGAAACAACGATTCTGGATTTTTAGCCTGAGAGCCTTAGTGAGAGAGGTCTCTTCTGCTTGGCATGCGTGCAAGGTATGACGTGCCCAAACCGAACCAACAGAATTGGTAAATCATTAACGCTTGCAGCACACACCGCCGTTCACCTACACGGATGTGGACTACTTTGGGCCTATTGATATCATAGATTGACGATGGCATGAGAAGCGCTGTGGCGTCCTGTTTGCATGCCTCACTATGCGCGCCGTGTACCTAGAGATTACAACGTCGCTGTCAATAGACTTGTTCTAATGCGTTTTGAAGTCATTCATATCGATAAGTGGTTGCCCGCGCCGTATGATGTCTGAAAATGAAACAAACTTTCGTGGAGCAAACAGGATATTAAAAGCCGAAGTGGAACGGATATTGACTCAAGAAGTGGAGCAAAGATACCCAGAAATGGAATTGGTTTTCATTTCGACAGGATCACCGCACATGGGCGGTGCCTGGGAAAAATTGGTACGCTCAACGAAATCCGTCCTATCTGAAATCTGCCGGACACAGAGGGGCTTACACCGAAACACTTTTTGCTGGGCCACTCCTGCGGATTGCGTGAGCAAGGCTGCGAAATTCAGAGCGGCGCCAAGCTAACAAAAGGCTTCCGAATCGCCAACTGCACATTTTTCTTCATCTGTTAGTTAGTAGAATTCTGTACTTTGGCACAAGCAGAGGCACATTTTGTAAATTAAGACTGAAGTGTGCGCGAAGCACGAATGTAAGATAGAAAATAGAATTAATTTATATATATTGAATTGTTAAAATGAAAATTTCAATTATCAAAAAAAGTGCGGAAAACCATCGAACATCGGACAGATTGAAATCACATATCACAAAAAGCAAGTCAGTATCGGAAAGTTCAGACTATATAAGCTTAATAGCAGTCAAATGAATATCATATACAATCACATCAGAGTTGGGTGGAATGTTCAATAAATTTCAAATTTATTAAAAGACACTTTCACAGATATGAACTTAATATCAAAATTAAAAGTTGTTCAAATCGGTTCTGATGCTAGATTAGAGCCCACGGTCAACAGTGTATTTTTTTATAAGAATAGTAAAAAATAAAAATTAAATGTACTGAAAGGCTCTAACGGCCCCATTTGCTGCAATCATTTAAATGTTGCCCCTCTCACTAACACCTGATTATCTTACGAACAAGGTGAGTTTCTAAAAGTCTCAGTATGCAATTTAGTTAGGTAAAACTATACCTTTCAATCGGAATATAACTCGATTTGATCGGACAGTCATAGCAAATTTTCTTTCTGTATATATTGCTAGTCACTTTTCGCACCCTTCGTATTGCTTTCGTCACTAGCGCGGACTACCGTTTGCAATGATTTTTGGTTCAAAGCTATCTAAAACCTCGAATAGTGGCACCATCGATAGCTTTGCAGCTCTAGCACTGATCAAATCGTACTTAGAGATGGAGAATTATCGAAGGCACTTTCGGCACTATCGATGGTTGGGCGCTTTCGAGGTGCTATTGATATCAGCACTAAGCAAATAACCTATAGAGAACTCATCCCATACAAACGAAATGGAGCATGCAGAAGATTTGAGATTAAGTCCCCCTGGGAAAATTTAGCGGGGACCGGATGTAAGGGACTTTATTTTTGTGGCCGCTTCAGTCGACTGGCCGAGCTCGTAGCTCGCACAGCTATGCAAATCAAAAACATGCGCACTATGAAATACCCTTTACCCTCAAAAATTTTTGTTCTTACTATTTTTATCATAAGAACATCGAAAAATAAATCAATTTATTATGGTTGATGGTTTAGTAAAAAAAAAATTTGTTATTTCAGTTATAAATATTTTATTCACCTAAAAAATTTTATATTCACTTATTGTAAGATGCACACATACAATCATCATCCTCGGCCCTTAACTATTACTGTCTCTGTCTGGCTATATCAAAGTACGAATTTGCAAAGAGGATGAGAGATGAATATTCTCATTCTGTATGCTTTTTCGAAGCGCGTTACTTTTATGCCAACAGAATTGCTTCAAGACGGCTTTTGGGAAAAGGTTTACCCATCCACAACCGGGTACTATACTTTTGAAGAAGAACACAGTAAATATAAACTAGTGTCTTATTTTATTAAAATATTTATTTTGGTTATTACCGATAGTATTTATTTCTATTTTAATTTAAGCATTTTATTTAGTATTGTATATAATTAAAAAAAATATTCAAGTGTAAACTTATTTTTTACCCTTTTTTTTCAAACTTGAACTAAACAATAATGTAATATTTACATTCATATTTGAGTGATTACGTCAATTTGATTATGATTTATTGTATTTATTATTAGTCTATTCAATAAGTGTGGTACCCGTTTATGGAAGGGTAAAGCTTTACCCAAAAGTCCTCTTGAATCAATTCTGTTGGCACAAAAGTAACGCGCGTTGAGAAATCATACAGAATGAGAATATTCATCTCTCATCCTCTTTGCACATTCGTACCCTGATATAGCCAGACAGAGACAGTAAAAGTCGATAGCCGAGGCTGATGATTGTATGTATGCATCTTACAATAAGTATGCGCATAAGTATGGGTTGCATGTGTCGAATTAAGAAAATTTTCAACATTGCATTGCCTCTTCTTTAATGTCATTATGATTTTGTATGCAAACTCTCATACCCTGTGAATGTTACATTTCTAATATAAAATTTTTTAAATTATTATTTTTTTTAGACCCTGTACTTAAAAAAAGTACAGGGGTCTATTAACTTTGTCATAAAAAAAAATTTGCGTAACAGGCAGAAGGAGGCGTGGCAGACCCCATAAAGTATATATATTCTTGATCAGCATCAACAGCTGAGTCGATATATCCATGTCCGTCTGTCCGTCCGTCTGTAAGAGCGCCTAGATCTCAGAGACTATAAGAGCTAGAGACTTCAAACCTGGTATGTAGGTCCGTCTATATTGCAAGTAGATCAAGTTTGTTTTAGATTTTGACCACGCCTCCTTGAACGTCTTAAAATCAAATAAATCTAAATTATTTGGGCAATTTAAAAGATAGAGCGTTCTTATTAAGCATAGACCAAGCCAATATTATCCGCCATGTTTGCTGAAAATTTCATCGGTCGGATCGATCGGATAATAAACAGCGAAGATATTAAACAACTGAATTTTCCTATATTTGCTTTACCTTAACAGCAACAATTACAAAACAATTAGACAACAACAACAACAACGAAGTTTGACTTATGTTCCAGTAATAATAAAACCTACAACAAACAATTAGTCATAAAATAGCTCTGTGGCGCAGTGTGTTGAGCGTCACTTTTTTTTTTAAAATTTTCATTTGGGCCATGGGTCCCGGGTTCGAAACCCGTCACGGACAGATATTTTTTTTTCTTCTAATATTTATTATTAATGTTTAATGATATTTTTATTATTTATTTATATTTTATATATTATTTATTAATATAATATTTATTATTATTTATATTAATGTTATATTTACATAAATTAGAAATAACTTAATTAAAAAGACAATTTAAAGGATATCTCAACTAATCAAACAGAATATGCATATAGGATGGTCCTATACATTCTGACCAAGTTTGGTTGAAATTAGTCCGATATATCATATAGCTGCCATAGGAACAGTCAGTCGAAAATCAAGCTTTAGTATGAAAAACTTTTTTGTTTATTTATATATCTCAACCAATTAACAGGAATATGCATCTGGGATGATCTTATACAATCTAACCAAGTTTGGTTGAAATCGGTTGACTATATCATATATCTGCCATAGGAACAATCAGTCGAAAATCAAGCTTTAGTATGAAAAATTTTTTTGTTTATTGAAATAGCTCAACCAATCTAAACGAATATGCATCCGGGGTTATCTTATACATTCTGACGGAGTTTTGTTGAAATCGGACCACTATATCATAAAGCTGCCATAGGAACGATTTGTCCAAAATCAAGTTCTAGTATGAAAATCTTTTTTGTTGTTTGAACTATCTTGACCAAACTGACAAGACAGACATTTGGGATGGTCCTATACTTCCTGATCAGTTTGGGTTGTAATCAGAACACTATATCATATAGCTGCCATAGGAACTGACAGTCGAAAATTAAGATTTAGTATGATATTGTTCGTGGTTTTTTGAGGTATCCCAACAGAACTCCCAAAATGGGAATTTTATATTGTCTTTAACATTGTGATCGAATTTGGTTTAAATCCGTTCAGTGAAACATATAGATGTAATACGAACAATTAGTCGACAATTTAATGTCTCATCATCAAACCTTCGGCGTGCCTAACGGTTTGCAAATAGGTATGGGCTATCGGAGTGCCGTGGCACAGGGAATCCTATCCGAGCACACTCGACTGCAGCCGCACATCCTCGCGAGCGAAGCGACCAGAGGGCGGAGCACCATTGTTTTTGTATGGAGTTGATAACTTTCAAACATGATTTTCCGCCATTGAGTACTTTGCTTTAGATACTAAATTCTAGTGACGAAAAAATTGCCATGCCCCAAAAATTCTGATTTCCAATTTTCTGACGAATAGAATTAAATTGAACTGAACTGAACGGACTTAAACCAAATTCGATCAAAATTTTAAAGACAATATAAAATTCCCATTTTGGGAGTTCTGTTGGGATACCTCAAAAAACCACAAACAATATCATACTAAATCTTAATTTTCGACTGACAGTTCCTATGGCAGCTATTTGATATAGTGCTCCGATTACAACCCAATTTGATCAGGAAGTATAGGACCATTGTATATGTTGTCAGTTTGGTCGAGATATTTCAGACATCAGAAACGTTTTTCATACTAAAACTTGATTTTGGGCTGATCGTTCCTATGACAGCTATATGGTATAATGGTCCGATTTCAACCAAATTTGATCAGGATATAAAGGTCCATCCCAAATGCATATCCTGTCAGTTTGGTCGGGATATTTCAAACAACAAAAAAGTTTTTTATACTAGAACTTGATTTTGGACTGATCGTTCCAATGGCAGCTATATGATATAGTGGTCCGACTTCAACCAAATTTGATCAAAATGTATAATTCCATCCCAAATGCATGTCCTGTCA
This sequence comes from Drosophila rellima, assembly GCA_035043635.1. Lineage (NCBI taxonomy): Eukaryota > Metazoa > Arthropoda > Insecta > Diptera > Drosophilidae > Drosophila > Drosophila rellima. The sequence goes on from JAWNMV010000565.1 coordinate 21,593, forward strand.
GTTTGATCAAGATGTTTCAAACAACAAAATAGTTTTTTATACTAAAACTTGATTTTGGGCTGATCGTTCCTATGACTATATGACTATATGATATAGTGGTCCGATTTCAACCAAATTTGATCAGGATGTATAGGACCATCCCAAATGCAAATACTACTAGTTTAGTCGAGATATTTCAGAGAACAAAAAAGTTTTTCATAATAAAAATTGATTTTCGACCAAAATCAATCCTGTCAGTTTCGTCGGGATATTTCAAACAACAAAAAAGTTTGTTATACTAAAACTTGATTTTGGTCTAAAATCAATTTTTAGTGTGAAAAACTTTTTGTTCTCTGAAATATGCCAACCTGATGACTTTCGCAATATGCGTCGATATAAAACTAGGTGGCAGCAATGCGTCAAAATACATAATGCTATTTACTTAAAAAATGCCTGCTTAACATAAATATATTGTATAAATAATGACAATAATGTAAAAATTTAGTATATATTCGGTAATTTTCATTCATAAAAAGTGAAATGATCACGACTATGTGCATCAGTCAGGCAGCCTTTATTTACATACGTACATGCACAATGCTGCCACGTTGTTTTATGTATGTTAAATAGAAAATATCAAAAATCTAAATTTCTCAAAAACTGTCTAATAGAAATTGATGACAGGCACCTCAAAATGTTTGTAAAATTGGGGCCTAAATTCTCCCATACCGTGCATCTGGGGGCAAGCAGTCAGAATTGAGTAAAAAGCTAGCAACGATAATAGTCAGGCAAATATAATCCGCTCCATATCAACGAGCTTTCTGTTGAGTAGTACTTCAGTTCACATTGGAGCTACCAGCTCGATTGAACTTGCTCGTGAACTTTTTGGGGTTAATTTACAATTAATTAATTTTTTAAAAAACTGTCTGATAACTTTCTCTAAATTTAATTGCGATAGCTTCACCAAACTTGTAGCTTTAATTTGTTATGTGCCGCGTTATGGGGCACCCTTCCTGAGAAAAGATATTAAGGTTTGATAACAAGACATATAGTTTGGCAGTACATTTTGTATGGGACTTTCACCGAGGTAGCTGCGCTCTTTCCAAAATATCTCAAAAACGTTCTGAAAACTTTTTTAAAAAATAGTATCATTAGAAAGGTGAAATTGCACGCTTTAATCGTGTATAAGCGGTTTTCGGGGGCAGCCCTCCTGAGCTTAGATATTTAAGAAATGGTGAAAATGTAATCTTTTTCAGTTTTTATCTTCACTTGCTTCACCCAGTTTAAAGTCTAAAATTGCCATAATATTGCCATAATAAATAAATAAATTTTCTACAATTCTGCATCATTACTTTATTGATTAAGTTTCGAAAAACATTTTAAAATGATAAAATTCATAACTGGTTCCGACTCATGAACCAAGTTCCGTTTTTCGTTGCTGGCGAACCGTTGCTATCTTGACGCACATTATAAAAGAACGCTGGCGTAAAGTGAAGAAGAACTTGACAATTCAGGTTGCTAGTCGATATGGTGACTACCAGCGCTAAGCAAATAACCTATAGAGAACTCATCCCATACAAACGAAATGGGACATGCAGAAGTCTTGAGATTAAGTCCTCCCGAGAAAATGTCCCCTGGGACGTGATGTAAGGGACTTTATTTTTGTGGCCGATTCAGTCGACTGGCCAAATCAAAAACATGCGCACTGAAATACCCTTTACCCTCAAAAATTTTTATTCTCATTATTTTTATCATAAAAACATCGAAAAATAAATAAATTTAATATGGTTGATGCTTAAATAAAAAAAATAATTTGTTATTTCAGTTATAAATATTTTATTCACCTAAAGAGTTTTATAATAAAAATGTAACATGTACAGGGTATGAGAGTTTGCACACAAAATTTTAATGGCACCAAAGAAGAGGCAAAGCAATGTTGCAAATACGCGCATCTCGACACATGCAACCCATACATACGCGCACACTTATTGTTAGATGCACACATACAATCATTAGTCTTGGCTCTCAGTTATTTCTTTCTCTGTCTGGCTATATCAGGGTTCGTATGTGCAAACAGGATGGAAGTTGAATATTCTCATTCTGTATGCTTTTTCGACGCGCGTTACTTTTGTGCCTACAGAATTGCTTCAAGACGACTTTTGGGTAAAGCTTTACCCTTCCAAAACCGCGTACCATACTTTATAGGTTATTTGCTTAGTGCTACCAGACAATCGGAGCTGCCAGATAAGGAACTGGCGTTTTCCAACACTGTTGATTTGCTAGAAGAACATCGAACTGCTTAGAGTTTTTCTAGGTATATAGCAGAGAAATGTCCGACACACAAGTGAGTAAATTTGGTCAATAACGACGACAATATTGATAGATTATGGGCAAGAACGAAAACGGTAATTGTTTTAGTAGATACAAATTAAATAATTTAGATCATTTTTATTACCACAAATAGAGAATCCAAATAAGGCGTTCAAAAGAGGTGATTGCACTCAATACGCGCTGTGCTTGCGTGCCATAGCGTATTTCTCCTCCACTGGTTATAGCCTGTGCCCATTGAAATGGTCAAAAAAGGGTATAATGGTTTTGTGAAAAGTATGTAACTGGCAGAAGGAAGCATCTCCGACTCTTTAAAGTATATGTCGGAGAGGGACTTCTGCTCATTGTATTTACTTTATGTTACACTGACCGCACAGCAAGTCCCGATAAGGTTATTGTTCAGTTTTTAATAATAGTTAATAGTTTTAAGAAAACAGTGAGGCAACACGTCTGCACACTACGACCGCAAAACCGAAAAAGAAAGCAAATGACTTTCCACTTGTCCTCTTACTCGTCAATGTCTCCTGTCATATTTGACACTGTCTGTCACATCTGTCAGTGAATACTTTCAACACTGATTACTGAACAACACCCCTGGGCCATGCTCGGCAGAGGCAATCCTTACCTCAAACCTTGCTTTCAGTGGTAACCCTAGTATAACAGAACGGGACGACTATATTACATGAACATCTTTATTATTGAGACTTAACAGTTAACATTCAAAATTAATACAAACGATTTCTGTAATCTACGACACGGCCTTCCTGACTATCACGCGTCCTCGTGTGTAATGTGTGTTTTCATTTATAACATTAGGTCTGGCATCATATCTCGTATTTCTTCAAATGTCAGTTCTTATAGAAACTCGACCACTTGGCTTTCGGTTTTATCACCACATGGTTCTCGGGCTCTTGCCGCCTCTCTGCGACGCTATGCACCTGCAGTGCCTTGATCCTTCACCAGATCAACCATCCGCGACAGACAATATCACCCATAGCTGGCATGACTATTGCTGTTTGGATCTAGCCCCCATGTGTGATGTTCCCTGCACCCTAGGTGGCAGAGATCGTCTGATGATCAACGTCTTTTTCACCGTGACCATCTTTTTCAATAATTTCTGAGGCAATGTCTTTATCGGGCATTCCTCGCAAACTTTCATGGGCATACTTGTACGTTCTTTTACTTGTTAATGATCTTAAGAGGTATCGGTCACCTTCCAACAATTCAATGACAACAAATGGTCCTTTAAACTTTGGATCCAACTTTGTCTGATGTCGTTCTTCGCACTTAAGCAAGACATGATCGCCAACCTTATGTTTTACAACTTTTGCCTTATTTTTATCTTTATGACATTTTTCGTACATGGCATTTTTGTCTATGTTTTCTTTTGCCTGTATTCTTATTTTATCTATATCAATTTCTTCTTCATTTTCGTTTAAAGGTAGCATGCCTAATGGTCTGGCCTCTTTACCTATCAGTAGCTCTAGCGGGCTAAACTTGGTCACCCTATTACTAGTACAATTCATAGCTAATTGCACATCTCCTAATGCCTCCTGCCAAGATCGCTTGCTTGTCTCTACTGCTGTGAACATGTTTTTCATTGTGCTCATCACGCGCTCTACCTGTCCATTGGCACGGCTTGCACCCGTAGCTATCAAATGCAATTCAATTTTATTGTTCTGACAAAACTCACGGAATGAACTACTGGCAAAGCTTCTGCCCTGATCTGCAATGATTCGATTTGGTACTCCGAAGAGTGATATGCCTGATTTAACCGCCTTAATGCAATTTTCGGAATCTAGACTTAAAGTATGGTATAGATAAACATACTTTGTAAACCCATCAATCTGCACTATGACATATTCCTTCATATCATTCTTGCCACTTAATTTGCCGCTAATATCTATGTGAATTGTATGCCATGGTATTTTGATTTTGGGAATCGAGTGCATTTCCATTTGAACTTTACCCGACGAAGGTTTGGATATCTTACAGGTCATACAATTCTCTACAAATTTGCGCGTATATTTCGACATGTTTTCAAACCAATATTGCTCGTAAACTTTGTCTAATGTCTTTTGCCAGCCGAGATGCATTATCGACTCATGGACATGATTAATAACGGACCATCTAAATGCTCGCGGAATGACAGGCAAACAGCGAGTTTTCCCATTTCTTTGAATTTTACGATATTATAATCCGCGTCTCGTCTCATACGTATTCGCTATGTTTTCCTGCATCTCGCCGCTTTTCAGCTGTGCTACAATCTTGACTATGTACTGATCACGTTGTTGTTCTGCTATTAACCAATTATCCGTTATCTCTGCCAAATCAATGCGCGCCTCAACCGTTCTATTTGTATAATTGGGTTTTGTTGGGATTGGATTTCTGGACAGAAAATCTACATGTGCCATCTGACTTCCTTTTCGATACTCCACATCGAAATCGAACGATTGTAGGTAAGCCCACCAGCGATGCACCCTTGCAGTCAACTCGATTTTTGTTCGACTCGCCTTCAACGAATTGCAGTCTGTGTAGACTATAAATTTTCGGTCATGCAGGTAATGGCGGAAATGTTTTACAGCATTGTACACAGCCAGAGTTTCCAACTCATAAGAATGGTACTTGGATTCTGCTGCTGTCGTACATTTGCTGTAATACTCTACCACCCTGCATTTCCCGTCAACTCTATGCACTAGCATTGCACCATATCCATCTGCACTTGCGTCCGTGTGCAGTTCGATAGAGCACTGTGGATCAAAGATGATTAATATCGGATCACTAGTCAGTGCTCGTATAATCTTTTGACGTACTAGTTCATGCTGCTCATTCCAAATGAAACCACTGTTTTTGGAGGTTAATTTATATAGAGGCTTCATTTGTTCAGAAAATCGCGGCACAAACTGTCTAAAGTAAGATGCTAGTCCTAAGAATTGTCTCAATTGTGTAACGGAAACTGGTTGATTTAGAGCAGACAATGCCTCTATCTTTCTAGGGTTAGGTTTGATTTCACCATTTTTTATGAGAAACCCGAGATATTCAATTTCAGTTTGAAGAAAGTTGCATTTTTTGATATTAAAAGAGAACCCTGCACTTGATAAAGTCCTCAGCACGATTGCCAGCCTATCACAAGCTTCCTCTTTTGATTTGGCTACAATCAACACGTCGTCAATGTAGACTATTGCATATGAGTATGCCAGTTCTCCTAAAGCTCGTACAATTGCACGCTGGAAAACTGAAGATGCGTTTTTCAGTCCGAAAGGCATGGCAAGGAATTCGTACTGCCCGTCTGGCATTACAAATGCAGTTCTTTCAATCGATTCAACTTCAATTGGGACCTGATAGAATCCACTGGCCATGTCTATACTAGAGAAATATCTTCCGTCGCGCAGTCTAGCTATTTGGTCAGTAATTAGTGGCAACTGATATTTGTCTGACACTGTATTTGCATTCAATTCCCTATAATCAATGCATAGCCTGTCACTGCCATCTTTTTTCTTTACCAGCAGCATTGGACTAGCGAATGGTGAGCAGCTCGGACGAATTACTTGTGCTTCTAACATCTGTTGTATTTTGGTTCTTACTACTTTCTTTTCGCCTTCACTTAATTTGTATGGACGCCGTTGTACAGTTTTATTATTGTCGAATAAACGAATCTTTAAGGCACCAGTTGTGATACGTTTTTTTGGCATGCCATCTATGAAACCACCTGAATATTCATTTAATACGTCTTTTAGCATATACTTTTCTGATTCTTGGAGGTCTTTATTATCATCAATAGATTTCATCATAATATTTGTTGTGGACTCATCATGTACCACATTCACATTTTTAGTTTTGAACATATCTAAATTATCGGAATCTATTGTAATGCCAAAACCAAGTCTAAGTACTTCGCGGCCAATCAAGATATCATGCTTTAAATGATTATCCGTTACAACATGAAAAAGTACTTCTAAATTAAATTGTGATATTTGAATTTTAGACAATATTTGTAAATTACTTTTTACGACATTTTCTCCTATTCCTCTTAACACTACAATATTGTTAAATCTTTTACCAGCTATCTTATTGCATAATTTCTCCTTAATCAGTGAGCATTCGGCACCAGAGTCAAAAAAGAATCGATACGGCTCACCATTTTGATACATTGTTCCTGTGGGCTCCAGTACTGCACACAAATCTACTCGCTTCTCGTTCTTATTCGCAGTAGCTGCACCCCTCGTGCAAGAAGACGCAATGTGCCCAAGATTGCCGCACCTGTAGCACTTCACTTCCGCTCGTCCAGCTGTAGGTTTGCCATAAGATGAGATTGCCTTTGGCTCACGTCTGTCGTCTGCTTGTCGCTTACGGCACTCCACCATTTTGTGCCCGAGTTTGCCACAGTAATGGCATTTAGTTGGACCTTGCATCTTGGGTTTCTTTCTTTCTGGGTCGAGGTCTGGTCCAGAATGTTCGGTCCGCTTAGCAAATGCGTACGCCTTTAATTGTTGCTGCATTTCGCTGCGCGTCTTTATTGATGTGGTATATAGGAGACGCTGCAGCCGTGTGTCGATTTGCGATGCGTGTGCCATTACAAATGAAACTGCTACTTCTTCCATAGTCATCGATTGCCATTTCGTCGTCAGGGAGCTCACTAGACGGCTGCCATACACAGACAGGCACTCATTATTATTTGGCCGTCCATTTAGTATGTTGAACAAGATGGCGGCCGGCGTCTCTACTGCCTCATATCTGTGCATGAACAATTCTTGAAATTGCGGCCAAGACATACCGGGAAAGCAAATTTGCGATAACCACTGGGTTGCGGTGCCAGATAGTGATTTGCTCAGTGCCATTACAAGTGCACTTCCTTCGAGTGGATGCTCAGTCAAAATCATGTCCGCAGTCTTACACCATGCAGCGGCGTCGGCACCAGCGGCTTCCGGATTGTATATAGGCAGCGACACAGAGATTTCGTGTGTTGTTTTTGTTGCTGCCGGAAACTGCATTGCTTTCAGTAATTGGATGAATTTTTGGTTTTGCGATTCCAAAAGCGCCTTTAACGCGTTATCACGATACTCCAGTGGACGTGGCGATCCCACTTCTGATGTCTGAGAGGGACTTCTGCTCATTGTATTTACTTTATGTTACACTGACCGCACAGCAAGTCCCGATAAGGTTATTGTTCAGTTTTTAATAATAGTTAATAGTTTTAAGAAAACAGTGAGGCAACACGTCTGCACACTACGACCGCAAAACCGAAAAAGAAAGCAAATGACTTTCCACTTGTCCTCTTACTCGTCAATGTCTCCTGTCATATTTGACACTGTCTGTCACATCTGTCAGTGAATACTTTCAACACTGATTACTGAACAACACCCCTGGGCCATGCTCGGCAGAGGCAATCCTTACCTCAAACCTTGCTTTCAGTGGTAACCCTAGTATAACAGAACGGGACGACTATATTACATGACCATCTTTATTATTGAGACTTAACAGTTAACATTCAAAATTAATACAAACGATTTCTGTAATCTACGACATATATATATTCTTGATTAATATCAACAACCGAGTCGTTTGAGACATGTCTGTCCATCTGTTTGAGTCAGAGGATCTCAGAGACTATAAGAGCTAGAGACTTGAAACTTGGTATGTAGGTTCCTGAATAGCGGGCGCAGATCAAGTTTGCTTGAAAATTTCAATCGAACCCCTATATCATATAGCTGCCATAGGAACGATCAGTCGAAAATCAAGCTTTAGTATGAAAAACTTTTTTGTTCTCTGAAATATCTCGACCAAACTAGCAGTATATGCATTTGGGATTGTCCTAAATATTCTGATCAAATTTGGTTGAAATCAGAACACTATATCATATAGCTGCCATAGGAACTGACAGTCGAAAATTAAGATTTAGTATGATATTGCTTGTGGTTTTTTGGGGTATCCCAACAGAACTCCCAAAATGGGAATTTTATATTGTCTTTAACATTGTGATCGAATTTGGTTTAAATCCGTTCAGTGAAACATATAGATGTAATACGAACAATTAGTCGACAATTTAATGCCTCATCATCAAACCTTCGGCGTGCCTAACGGTTTGCAAATAGGTATGGGCTATCGGAGTGCCAGGGCACAGGAAATCCTATCCGAGCACACTCGACTGTAGTCGCACCTCCTCGCGAGCGAAGCGAGCCGGGGTAGGCGAGCGAAGCGACCAGAGGGCGGAGCCTCATTGCTTTTGTATGGAGTTTATACCTTTCAAACATGATTTTCAGCCACTGAGTACTTTGCTTTAGATACTAAATTCTAGTGACGAAAAACTTACCAATCTCCAAAAATTCTGATATCCAATTTTGTGACAAATAGAATTAAATTGTATATAAAACTTATTCTTAAAAAAAAAAAAACCGTTTGGTATTCGGCACTGCGCAAAAAAGTGATTTTTATTAGGTAAGAAGATTCGGGACCTTATTGCGCACTGTGCCGAATGCCAAATTTTTTTTTAAGAACAATCATCTTAATTTCGCCCCTCCCACTTACACCTGATCACCTCACGAACTAGGTGGATTTTTTAAAAGTCTAAGTATTCACTTTTGTAAGTTAAAACTATACCTTTCGATCGGTTTATTGCTCGATCCGATCGGACATTCGTTTCAAATTTTCCATTCTTCACGTGTATATTGCTAGTCGCCTTTCGCAACCATCGTGATGCTTTCGTCTCCAGCGCGGACTGCCGTCCACCGTGATACTAGTCGCCTTTCGTACCCTTCATGATGCTTTCGTCCTTACATAAGGAGAGTCAAGTATGTTTTTAAAATTCAACCTAAGGAATTTTTCTGGCCTTTCTAAGGTTTTGTCTGCATGATATTTCTCTTGGATCGTGTCCAAGACGGTCTTCACGCTAACCGAGGACTCTCCTACATAAGGAGAGTCAAATAAGTTTTCAAAACTCCACCTACAGGACTTCTCTGGCCCTGTTAAGGCTTCTACTCCTTCATCAGGAGAGTCAAATACATTTTCAAAATTTAACCTACAGGACTTCTCTGGCCCTGTTAAGGCTTCAGCCGTAGATTCTCCTCCATAAGGAGAGTGAAATAAATTTTCAAAATTTAACCTACAGGACTTCTCTGGCCCTGTTAAGGATTTTACTACAACGAGCTCTTCATATGTTTTATTAAGCAAATAAAACATTTCTGTCAGCTCGTCGTCTTCATGAAATTCAATATATTCCATGAAGAATTTCTGACTAAGCTTTTTAGTTTGCCATAACTCTGACATTGGCTCACAGCCAGTTTTGACTCTATTCAAAACTGCCTGATATTCGCTCAATGCATATTTTAACTTCCTAGCTATGGCCGATACTCTTCTTGAGTGTTGTTGGCTCGCGCTATCGGACTTTTCAATATCGAATTAAGCAGTCTCTTTTGGAGAGATTCTGCCAAGTAACATGTACGTTTTATTTATAACTTCACGTACCTGGACGCCGTACTTTTCCTTAAAGTACGGCGTACTTTTTGCATCTGCTTTGTTTCCGGCTAACTTTTTATGGTTTCCATCGAAGGTATTGACTAGGGCATTTACATTCTCCTTTAGGCGTCGCAGGTGCGCCGAGTCCATTGAGCTGGCTTCCACCTCAGCCGCATTATACAGTTGCTCCAGTTCGAAACCCAAGATTTTTTGGGTTTCAATTAATTCGTAAATCTTTTCCATTATAATTTTTTTTTTAAACGATCGAACCGTGATTAAAAAAAATTTTTTTTTCTTTTAATAAAAAAAAAACTCGCGTTATTATTTTACACTCGCGTTTTGTTAGATCTAAAACAAAAAAACTAGCGTAAAAATACGGGGTCACCAAAATGAAAATACGAATAGGAGTAGCGACGCGGCGAAATAATGTGTGCACAGCTCGGAGTTGGTTTTTGGACTGATCTGCCGAGAGACTCGGCAGCTTTATTGAAAACTATATCATTATCTTAAAATACTTAGAACTATTACAATAAGTAACCTAAGACGATCAATACTTGCTGCACATGGGGTCGTCTTCTTACCACACGCAGATGGTGTGAAGACTCCGTATCTGTGCGTAGACCACTTGTCTTAGGTCTGCGGCTTATCGCCAGCGTGTAAGATAGATAAAGTATTCTGTCCCAGGGTTTATCTCTTTTTAGAGTCTTAGGTTCTAGTGAGAAATTTATGTCTAAATAACTTATAAGATTAGACATTCTGTCCCTGTTGAAATGCTTACATTTCAATATAATTAGTTTATGTTTATAATTGATATTTTATAAAATAAGATTAAAAATTCTAGCCCTGTTGAAATGTTTACATTTCAATATAATTAGTTAATGTTTATAATTGATATTTTATAAAATAAGATTAAACATCCTGGCCTTGTTGAAAGATGTAACTTTCAAATATTCATAATTTCTTATTTTCTAGCCCGTGGAAACGGCTTGTATATGTATATATGTATATGTGTATGTATATGTATAACAACATTTTTGTTTTTCCTTTATTTTTTTTTTAATATATGTTTGAGTTGTCTTTTTCTTTTTTTTTATATATTTTTAGACTATATTTCCGCCACAAATAAACCTTTTGTTCTTATAATAATTATTTAGATATTTTTCCTTTTCTATTCATTACATTTTTAATTTTTTTTTTTTATATTTATTTATACAATTTTTATCTAAGTAAGACGAGGCAGGGCAATTGCAGCAGGCAAATATTGGACTTCTGGCTTAAATAGGTAAACAACTCCCACGATGATTCCGGTGATTATTATCGCTGTTGTGGTGTTGGCGGAGTAGTGAGCGGCGAGATGTGGGTCAAAATTTACAGGAAATTCGAGTATTTGCCTTTGACATGGCAAATCGGAGATTTTTAATGTTCGCAGCTCTCTTTCCAGGTTGATAAGCTCCATCGACGATAGCTGAGTAGGCGATTGAGTGCTGGTATCCAGAAGTTCACATCTGTTATCAGATTTTCATCTACCCACAAGCTGACGTCCTCCGAATGGAGGTAGTATCCAGGCTGAAGTTGAAGGATTCCTTATCCAGAAGGCTTGACTGGGTTTGGAACGCTCTCACGAAAGACACAGCAATTTCTTTTGCTCGGGATTGAACACAACCATGAATTTGAATTGTGAAGCTGGTAGCAACTGTTTTTAAGCTGCATTATGTTTTAGTTACAGCACTTAGCCGCTGCTTTCACGTTGAAAAGGGGTGCCGTTGTGCACACAATGTCAGTGCATCTTTTGGCGATGATCCCAGTTGTTAACGGACATGCCGTAGTTCACTGTCTTCGCCTCATCCATTAAGACATATTTATATTTTGCCTTGATGATGACGAATCGACCAGTGTGTTGAAAAGGTTGGTATAGTTGTAGATCGAGCAAGTACTTCTCATTTTGTGTACTTTGTGAATCCAAAATCATCATGGTCTTCGTAGCCTGGATTTGCTTGACGATGTCGTCAGAAACGACATCATTGTGTCGCTGTGCGAATCATTTTTAATCTTTTTTTATGTATATGGTGTAGCCCACGATTTCTCCACTCGATGCTTAAACGCCCGAAGCCCTCCAGATCTGCGTGAATAGTTACGTTCCACGCCGTCCTTGATAACCATAAAATGTCCTGCTCTTCATAAACTAGCCCTGCCTTATTATGTTTGTTTTTTTTTTTACATTTTGAACAATTTGACTTATTTGTAGTACAAGGCAATATTAATATGCAGGGTAGCATATCTCTATTTTTTAACTTATTTCTTAAATTAGGCTTACTTGTGGGGATATTTCTTGTTCTTTTCAATTTCAATTGTTTCATTCTTTTGTACTTGTTTCTAGAATTACTTTTTTTTTTTTTTTTGATACTAAAACTTAATTTTGGGCTGATCGTTCCTATGACAGCTATATGATATAGTGGTCAGATTTCAACCAAATTTGATCAAGATGTATATCAGGACCTTCCTAAATACATATCCTGTCAGCTTGGTCGAGATATTTTGGAGAACCAAAAATTGTTTCATACTAAAACTTGATTTTCGACTGATTGTTCCTATGGCAGCTATATGATATAAGGGTCCGATCCAAATTAAACAAACTTGATATGCTTCCTTTATCCAGGAACCTACATACCAAGTTTAAAGTTTCTAGCTTTTAAAGTTTTTGAGATCCTTTGACTCAAACAGACAGACGGACAGACAGACGGACATGGCTCAATCGACTCGGCTATTGATACTGATCAAGAATATATACACTTTATTGGGTCGGAGATGCTTCCTTCTGCCTGTTACATACATTGCACAAAACCATTATACCCTTTTTGACTATTTTCAGTGGGCACAGGGTATAAAAGCAAGGGGGCTCCGGCTACAGTCGAGTGTGCTCGACTGTAGATTACCCTGTGCCCTGGCCCTCCGATAGGTCATACGTATGTGCGCAACGTTAGGCATGCCGAAGGTGTGATGATGCGGCATTAACTTTTTGACTAATTGTTCGTATTATATCTATGTGATCTAGTGAACCGATTTAAGCCAAATTACAAATTCTGAATCTGTGAGTTTGGTTGACTTATCACTAAAAACAACAATAATTTTCGTACTTTATCTTAAAATTCGATCCTATTGCAGCTATTAGATATCAGATTTCAACTTGGTCAGGAAATAAAATACCATCCCAAATGCGTATTCTGTTAGTTTGGTTGAGATACCTCAAACATTAAAAAATTTTATCGTACTAAACCTTGATTTTCGACTAATCGTTCCTATGGCAGCTATATCACATATTGTTTCGATTTTAACCAAGTTCAGTCAGGATGTATGGGACTATCTCACATGCATATTGTCTCATTTTGGCTGACATATTTCAAGCAACAAAAAAGTTTTTCATACAAAAACTTGATTTTCGACTGATCGCTCCTATGGCAGCTATATGATATTGTAGACTGAATTTAACCAAGTTTGATCAGGATGTATGGGACTATCCTACATGCATATTGTCTTAGTTTGGCTGAGATATCTTAAGCAACAAAAAAGTTTTTCATACAAAACTTGATTTTCGAGTGATCGTTCCTATGGCAGCTATATGATATAGTAGACTGATTTTAGCCAAGTTTGGTCAGGATGTATCCCACATGCATATTGTCTTAGTTTGGCTGAAATATCTCAAACATCAAAAAAGTTGTTCGTACCAAAACTTGATTTTCGACTGATCGTTCATATTACAGCTATATGATATAGTACACCGATTTTAACCAAGTTTAGTCAGGATGTATGGGACTATCACACATGCATATTGTCTCAGTTTGGCTGACATATCTCAAACATCAAAAAAGTTTTTCGTACCAAAACTTGATTTTCGACTGATCGTTCCTATAGCAGATATATGATATAGTAGACAGATTTTGACTAAGTTTGATCAGGATGTATTGGACTATACGACATGCATATTGTCTCAGGTTGGATGAGATATCTTAAGCAACAAAAAAGTTGTGCATACTAAAATTTGATTTGCGACTGATCGTTCCTATGGCAGCTATATGATATAGTCGTCCAATCGAAATTTTAAAACAAACTTGATCTGCGCCCGTTATCCAGGAACCTACATACCAAGTTTCAAGTCTCTAGCTCTTATAGTCTCCGAGATTCTTTGACTCAAACAGACGGACAGACAGACGGACATGGCTCAATCGACTCGGCTATTGATATTGATCTGGAATATATATACTTTATAGGGTCGGAGATGCTTCCTTCTGCCTGTTACATACATTGCACAAAACCATTATACCCTTTTTGACCATTTTCAATGGGCACAGGGTATAAAAAGTTTAACATTCGGCACATTGAGAAAAAAGGTCCCGATTCTTCTTACTTAATAAAAACACATTTTTGATTAGTTCCGAATGCCAAACTTTTCGTTTAAGAAACCGATAGACTCGTTTTCTCTAAAATCGCCGAAATGTAGGATTAAAAACATTTTTCAAATGTAGCCTTTTACCTATGTACTTTGGAAAAATAGTTGAAAGGTATGCTAGTAGCTGAAAATCCAGTTTGAAAGGTATCAACTCCATAAAAAACTAGTGGGCGGTGCTACAGTCGAGCATACTCGACTGTCGGAGACCCCGTACTTACTATGGAAAAGCAACTCCTGGCTTAAAGAAAATAATATAAATCTGTACATATAAGTTAACAGAGGCCAACGACACCAGCTCCAGATGCTGGTAAAGCACTGGGCCGGATGTTCTTACGAGCTAACAGGGGTCAGAAAAATACAATATAACACCAGCCACAGATGCTGACATAGCTATGGGCCGGATGTTCTTGCACGACGGCAGCGCACGAGGCGCAAGCTAAGCATTCTAGCGGCCGTTGTGAAAAGCACACAATAGCTTAGGTAATTTTTATCAATCTTTTGTAAATTTAGTTTTTAATTCGGCTTTCACTGAGGCACATCGGCCCAGCGACTTCGCGCATAAATTAACTCACTCACCACGGCGTATCGGCCTAGTTAACATTAATTAATTTTGTGTTATCCAAATAATAAAAAAATCAAAATAAAGTCTTACAACGAAAATCCGCGAGGACTTCTTATTTAGATCTTAATTGGCGCCCAACGTTCTTCGGACCACTTTGTGTTATAATTATTTTGTGCTGTGCAGTGTAAAGAACTAATCTACCAGTACAAGACACTTCGCGCTGTGTAATAGCAATACCCAACCTACCAGTGCAAACAATAAAAGCTGTGCCTGACCTACATCAATTTACGTCAGCGGCACAAGCCCAATAAAAAGCCATTTGATACACCGAAGCCGCTGGAGCTCTTCGGGCAGCGACTTGTCACCAAACCAGCGCGCAAGCGGGTTTGGGCAGCGAAGTAAACCAACACCCATAGACTTCAGCGAGGGATCATAAAAAAAGCATTCGCGGCTGCAGTAGGGAAGCAGCAGTTTTAGATGTAGAGCATACAACCCTTGTAGGATCAAATAAAATGTAAGTAGACCATCTTCTCTACCCATCCTATACACGGCACCACGAAGATCACTCATAAGTGCCTTATATCTCTGTTCGGCAAAACTGACACATTTTTCTTACTCCTAGACCTGTCCACATTTGATGGAATTGTGCGGCTCGACTTGCTCACGCAAGCAAGAGTGTCGCTTTGTCTTTCTTCTGGCCAACTCAAACGTGGCGCAGAAACTGAACAAATCGAATTCCACAGGTGCGTGGATGTTAACTTTACCAATGTTGACTGCGCCGACGCGCCCGATGCTGTAAAAGATGCATTCCTAAAGATGTTAAAAAGCAACCATAAGGCCTTCGCGGATCCGGAAGAAGCACTTCCCTATAACACATCAGTGGTGGCCACTATCAGGACCACTGATGAACAACCAGTTTATGTCCGACTGTACCCCTATCCCATGGGAGCAGCGGAATTCGTTAATAAAGAGATTCAAAGCCTTCTGAAGAACGGTATCATAAAAAAATTTGTTTCCCCCTACAACAACCCCATTTGGGTGGTGGACAAGAAGGGGACGGACGAGTTTGGTAACAAGAATATGAGCCTCGTAATGGATTTTCGCAAACTTAACGAGAAAACCATCGCAAACAGATACCCTATGCCTAACATTCCAATGATTTTGGGAAATCTTGGCAAAGCTAAATACTTTTCGACATTGGACCTAAAATCCGGCTATCACCAGATCACGCTAGCAGCCTTTGCAGTTTACGGGGGGAAGTACGAATTTTTTCGACCTCCCTTTGGATTGAAGAATGCGGCCAGCATCGTCCAAAGAACTGTTGATGACATACTGCGTGAGCAAATTGGCAAATCTATGTCTATGTTGACGATGTCATCGTCTTCTCAAAAGAGGAAAATTCTCATGTCCAACATGTAGAGTGGGTCTTAAAGAGCCTGTACGAGGCAAATATGAGAATCTCCAAGGAAAATCGCGTTTTTTTAAGAAAAGCGTAGGTTTTCTTGGTTTCGTGGTAACCAGTAATGGAGCTACAACGGACCCTGAAAAAGTCAAAGCGATTCAGGAGTTCCCAGAACCAAAGAATATATTCGAGATCAGATCATTTTTAGGACTGGCCAGTTACTATAGGTGTTTCATCAAAGACTTTGCCTCAATAGAAAAACCCATTTTTGATCTTCTAAAGGGCGAGAATGGGTCAGAAAGTAAACATAGATCGCGAAACATCCCGGTAGAATTCTCTGAGCTTCAGCGTCACGCATTTCAAAAGAAGAAGAAGCCGTTTGATCTAACGAGAGACGCTTCAGCTTACGGCATAGGGGCAGTGCTTTATCAAGAGGGTCGCCCCATCTCAATGATTTCCAGAACATTGAAACCCCCGGAGGTGAACTACGCCACCAACGAGCGGGAACTTTTGGCTATAGTTTGGGCCCTTAGCAAGCTACGACACTACCTATATGGGGTAAAAGACATTAACATTTTCACGGACCGCCAACCGTTAACTTTGCCGTTTCTGAGTCAAACCCGAACGCCAAAATTAAAAGATGGAAGGCGCGCATTGAGGAAATGAATGCGCGAATATTTTATAAGCCAGGCAAGGAGAATTTAGTTTGCTGATGCGCTATCGCGACAACAGCTCAACGCTCTTGACGAACTGAATACTGATTCCTGCGCAGCCACAGTCCACAGCGAGCTGTCCTTGACCTATACAATTGAGTCAACCGAAAAGCCACTTAATTGTTTCCAAAATCAAATTGTCAATGAAGAGGCACGCGTCCCACCAAACGCAACTTCATTCTTTTCGGGGACAAGAGGCGTCTTGAAGTGAGCTTCACAGATCGCACAGCCCTTCTAGATGAACTCCTTGACTTGATTAATCCAAATGCAGTTAATGCCCTCTATTGCAACCTGCACACACTTGCACAGGTGCAGGATGGCTTAGTTCGCATGTTTCCAGGCACAAAGTTCTGGCACTGCAAAAACCGAGTTTCAGATGTCTTCAACGTTAACGAGAGGAGAGAAATTCTCGTAGCCGAACATAATAGAGCGCACAGAGCAGCTCAAGAAAATGTTAAGCAAGTGTTATCAGAATACTATTTCCCTAAAATGGCGAAGTTGGCTAAGGAAATTGCGGAAAGTTGTAGAATCTGCTCAGCAGCCAAATACGATAGGCACCCGAAAAGACAGGAGCTGGGAGAAACTCCGATCCCTGAGACTCCTGGGGAATTTCTACACATTAATATTTTTTCCACGGACAACAAATTTTTTTTTGACCTGTGTTGATAAGTTCTCTAAATTTGCAGTCGTACAACCAATTCAGTCGCGCACTAACGAGGACTTAAAAGCTCCACTACTGCAGCTCATGAATTTCTTTCCACGAGCCAGAACAATTTATTGCGACAACGAGCCTTCGATGAATTCTCAAACGATAAAGACCCTGTTGTTAAACAACTACGGAGTCCATATTGTTAATGCGCCGCCGCTGCACAGCACCTCCAATGGCCAAGTCGAGCGCTTCCATAGCACTCTAGCCGAGCTTGCACGTTGCCTTAAGCTGGAGAGAAACATCAGTGACTCAGTTGAAGTCATAATGCTAGCCACGATTGAGTATAACAAGACAATACATTCGGTCATCAACAAGAGACCTGTTGATGCCCTCCATGTGCCCTCAGGCGAACCTGAAGGGGAAATATCAGCAAAGTTAAGGAGTGCACAAGATGCGCTCCGGGCTAGGCTGAACGACCAGCGACAGAATAGAGTCTTTGAAGTAGGCGAAAAACTCCTAGTAAAAAGAAACCGCAGGCTTGGCAATCAACTCACGCCCTTATGTGAAGAATGGATCGTAGAGGCAGACCTTGGCACGACCGTTCTCATTAGAGGGAGGGTGGTCCACAAGAACAACCTTAAGTAGGGCGAGAGCTGAAATAAAACATCGATTCTATGCACCTTGAATTTAACTATAAGTTTCAACATTTGAGCCACTAGGCTTTACCTTTAAGTTTTAATATTTACGCCACTTGGCATTACCTTTAGAAAGACAAGTAGTAATAGTTTGGTCCGTTTTGTATGTCTTGCGCAGGTTCGGGTTTCTGCTATTTCTATTTTTTGCAACTGCGGCAGCGCGTGTGACTAATTACTCACACGCCAAGTATATTCCGATTGTTGAGGGCCAAGTTCTGGTCTGGGAGGAATTCAATTTCGTCAGGCACACATCAAACATCTCTGAGTTTATATAACATTGTTTCATTAGGTAAAAGACTTGAACTCTAATTTACATTTCCCATTGCCAATGCTCTCTTGTTTTTATCCAAATTCAAAATATACGAACCACAATTGGGGGAACAATGTTGCCACTCAACTTTTTGTTAATTTTTCGAGTGGCATTGGCAGCACTATTTCTCTGCCTGCCGTTTTATACTCTATGAATGTACATATTTTAATATTTGCTTATTATGTTTAACATGAGTATTTTATAAGTAGCTTAAGATCATTGTATTGTATTGCTAAACCTAAACCTCCAACATATATATTCTCACCACTAATGCCTTATACTAAAGATAAATTTATCAAAATAGAAAAAAATTTGAAATTTTATAAGTAAACAAGAGGGCTCCGCCCCCTGCTCGTTTCGCTCGCCGAAATACGACCCAATACCCACCCATACGCACCCAATACGCGCTGTGCTTGCGTGTCATAGCATTTTTTTCCTATATTAATATTAATTTACATTTTCCATTGTCTATTCTCTCCTCTTTTTACCCAAATCAGTTCTGCATGTTAAAATTTAAAACAGACCACAGTTAAAGCATAGAGTTACCACTCAACTTTTTGCTATTTGTTAGTATTGCATTGGCAGCACTTACTTTCTGCTTGTCGACAGAAAAAAATCGTATTATATCGATATGTTCTACTGAACGGACTTAAACCAAATTCGATCACAATTTTAAAGACAATTTAAAATTCACACTTTGGGAGTTCCGTTGGGATACCTCAAAAAACCACAAACAATATCATACTAAATCTTAATTTTCGACTGACAGTTCCTATGGCAGCTATTTGATATAATGTTCCGATTACAACCCAATTAGATCAGGAAGTATAGGACCATCCCAATTATATATGTTGTCAGTTTGGTCGAGATATTTCAGACATCAGAAAAGTTTTTCATACTTAAACTTGATTTTGGGCTGATCGTTCCTATGACAGCTATATGGTATAGTGGTCCGATTTCAACCAAATTTGATCAGGATATATAGGTCCATCTCAAATGCATATCCTGTCAGTTTGGTCGGGATATTTCAAACAACAAAAAAGTTTTTCATACAAAAACTTGATTTTCGACTGATCGCTCCTATGGCAGCTATATGATATAGTACACCGATTTTAACCAAGTTTGATCAGGATGTATGGGACTATCCTACATGCATATTGTCTTAGTTTGGATGAGATATCTTAAGCAACAAAAAAGTTTTTCATACCTAAACTTGATTTTCGACTGATCGTTCCTATGGCAGCTATATTATATAGTGTTCCGATTTTAACCAAGTTTAGTCAGGATGTATGGGACTATCCCATATGCATATTGTCTCTGTTTGGCTGACATATCTCAAGCAACAAAAAAGTTTTTCATACAAAAACTTGATTTTCGACTGATCGCTCCTATGGCAGCTATATGATATAGTACACCGATTTTAACCAAGTTTGATCAGGATGTATGGGACTATCCTACATGCATATTGTCTTAGTTCGGATGAGATATCTCAAGCAACAAAAAAGTTTTTTGTACCAAAACTTGATTTTCGAGTGATCGTTCCTATGGCAGCTATATGTTATAGTAGCCCGACTTTAACCAAGATTGGTCAGGATGTATTAGACCACCTCATATGCATATTCTATTTGTTTGATTGAGATATCTTGAACAGCTTTATGATATAGTGGTCCGATCGAAATTTTAAAACAAACTTGATCTGCGCCCGCTATCCAGGAAGCTACATACCAAGTTTCAAGTCTCTAGCACTTATAGTCTCCGAGATTCTTTGACTCAAACAGACGGACAGGCAGACGGACATGGCTCAATCGACTCGGCTATTGATACTGATCAAGAATACTTTATAGGGTCGGAGATGCTTTCTTCTGCCTGTTACATACATAGCACAAAACCATTATACCCTTTTTGACCATTTTCAATGGGCACAGGGTATAAAAAGTTTAGCATTCGGCACATTTGAGAAAAAAGGTCCCGATTCTTCTTACTTAATAAAAAAACATTTTTGCTTAGTTCCGAATGCCAAACTTTTCATTTAAAAAAACCGATACACTCGTTTTCTCTAAAATCAAATGTAGCCTTTTACCTATGTACTTTGGAAAAATAGTTGAAAGGTATGCTAGTAGCTGAAAATCCAGTTTGAAAGGTATCAACTCCATAAAAAACTAGTGGGCGGTGCTACAGTCGAGCATACTCGACTGTCGGAGACCCCGTACTTATTATGGAAAAGCAACTCCTGGCTTAAAGAAAATAATATAAATCTGTACATATAAGTTAACAGAGGCCAACGACACCAGCTCCAGATGCTGGTAAAGCACTGGGCTGGATGGTCTTACGAGTTAACAGGGGTCAGAAAAATGCAATACAACACCAGCCACAGATGGATCAAATTGTAGAATCAAATAAAATGTAAGTGGACCATCATTTTTCACAAACTTTTTTCAATTTGCGTGATTTATTTAAAATAAAATCCAAAAATACATAAGTGTGAAATATAAAAAATTGCAGTAATTGTGCTCCCAACTAACTTTGAGTAACACAATTTTGCATCCATCAATTTTCAATAAACTCTTCTCTGTCAGCATTTATTTAATTTACTGTTGTTGATTTGCCCTTGAAATTGTGTTGTTATTATTGTGGACAGTGTAGTCCATGAGTCTGAGTCAGACGACTCCACCACCTTAGGTAGGGAAGCCGTCCCGCGAGAAATCGCTGACAACAGGTGTAAAATGGGAATGGAGCCTGAGCAGCTAAGGGCTTTGGTGCAGGCCGCAGTGGCCTTCGCCTTAGAAGCACAGAGCGCAGTATTGAAGCAAAGAGATGCAGAACTGAGGGCTTCCTTAAACGCTCGGATACAAGAATTGGCAAGCAGAATATCTGCCAGTAGTATAGAAACACCGCCGGTCCAGGCATTTGAGCCGGTGGAAATCAGAAACGACGTCCAATGTAATGAACCATTGGACGCCGTTAAATGCTTACCAGAATTTACGGGGGTGCCAGAGACGTACGCCTCTTGGAGACAAGCTGCGATAGCGGCATATAAAATTTACAAGCCATACAACGGCAGCTCACGCCACTACCAGGCGGTCATTATTATTAAGATCAAAATTAGAGGGGCAGCTGACGGCATTTTGGGTCAGTTTGGCACAGTAATGAATTTTGATGCTATAATAAACCGTCTCGATTTCACATACAGGGATAAGAGAGGCATTCACGTCATAGAGCAAGAGATGAGCACCCTAAGACAGGGCTCATTAACAATTTTACAATACTATGACGAGGTTAAGAAAAAGCTTACTCTTCTCACCAATAAGGTCAACATGTCCTATGATCCAAGCATGGCACAAGGGCTCTGTACGAAGTTCAGAGATGATGCGTTGCGTGTTTTTGTCTCAGGCCTAAAGCGTAGCCTGACGGATGTACTGTTCGCGGCAAATCCTAAGGACTTACCGTCGGCCCTAGCTCTAGCGCAAGAGGTAGAGGCAAACTATGAGAGGTACGCTTTTGTCGTTAGCTTCGCTAAAGGGCAAGAAGATAGGGAACGAAAAGTGACCCCGAGGCCGCAGGTCCGTCAGCATGATAGGGGTCAACAGCAGGGGGATCCGCAACCCAGCGGTTCCAAAAATCCTCACTTCACTAAACAACAGAAACAGCAACAAAGTCAATTTGAGCAACAGAGTGGCAGGTGGAACAAAGGTGGCGGGTCACAGGAATCAATGGACGTCGATCCATCTGTGTCAAAAATTCTACAACCATCGCAGGCACCAGCCTACGTTAACTCTAGCGCTCCTCAAGACTACAAAAGAACGGCCACGTCTGGGCGTTTAAGCAGACAGAGGAGGCATAGAGTCAATCACACAGCTCACGAGCCTGAGCAAGATTCAGGTTCGTATCAGGCCACATAAAAATCTAAAAGGTGTGTGCCCAGTAAATTCTTCCTTCTCTACCCATCCTATACACGGCACCACGAAGATCACTCATAAGTGCCTTATATCTCTGTTCGGCAAAACTGACACATTTTTTCCTACTCCCAGACCAGTCCACATTTGATGGAATTATGGTGCTCGACTTGCTCTCGCAAGCAAGAGTGTCGCCTTGTCTTTCTTCTGGCCAACTCAAACGTGGCGCAGAAACTGAACAAATCGAATTCCACAGGTGCGCGGATGTTAACTTTACCAATGTTGACTGCGCCGACGCGCCCGATGCTGTAAAAGATGCATTCCTAAAGATGTTAAAAAGCAACCATAAGGCCTTCGCGGATCCGGAAGAAGCACTTCCCTATAACACATCAGTGGTGGCCACTATCAGCACCACTGTAGCGTGATCAACACTAATATTCAACATACCCAACTAATGTAAGGGTATATCAAATCAAATATACAATAACCCATTTAGCGACACTTTGTTGCTAAGCATAACCCAAACCAAAGTACATTTGCAATATGATCGTCCACTCATAAGTGGCCTGATCGCGGCGCAGAATATGCAACGTCTGCATATTCGGCCGCATACCATTCCTTTGTCTTGCGTTATGTATATACTCAATGTATATGCTATAAGTGTATACATATATGCACACGATAACTACATACTCCCGCTCAGCCGCTGTACTCAGCGACAGAGACATATATGCAAAACCCTAATGTTGGACTTAAGTAAAAAGAAAGAATTGAACGACACACAGTCGATTATAACCAACCAACGTCACCAGACGTTGCTTATATTAATAAAACATAAAAGCATAAAAACATGAAGTCTTTTCACTACGTAATTTCTAACTAATTACATGGCGACCGTGACATTGGTCCCGGAGGACCAAGGACAACTAAAACAGCAGCAATAACTATAACAACAGGAGCAACGGCAGTCTCAACAACAGTGGCAGGCCCAGAAGAATCAACAACAGTGGCGGAGCATAAAACAAGCATAAATTTCTGAGTGAGTAAGGTGTAGCTTTTGTGCATGTTATGTCCTTACGCATCACTCGTGATAAGTACAGGGCGCGCCAACTTCTATCCAGAGAAACGGCTAACAAAGAAGTTGAAATAAAAAAAAGGAAACCAAGAAATCGAGGTGGCATACGGCTGCGCATAAAGAAGCGCAAAGCCGAAAATAGTAAAGTGTTATATAATAACACAAAGCCCCCGACTTGGGAAAACGCCAAGAAACCAGCCGATGAACTAGATTTTCTAAAGGCGGAAGAGCGCAAACACAAAGCACAAGCCGTTACACCTGCTCCTCACACAATAAGAAATTTATTAAAAGCTCATCAATTACCAGAAGGAAAGCCGCTACCCAAGATGACAAAGAGATGCCCCGCCTGAGCCCAAAGGCTCAGGACAACAGCAGCTGAGTCAACAAGCGAGAAAGGCAGGCCACCTTTTACGCCTACGAAGGAAATACCAACATTAAAGAAGACATGCCCGAATGACCGAGGGACCTTTATACTCACCGTATTGTGAGTACACCTGTGCAGCCTGCACCGGTGCCCCAACACAGAAGCAGTAGCAGCCTGTGCAGCCAGCACCGGCCTCGTCTAGCGCAACAAGCTAGACCCGGAGCAGTGAACCGACAGCGCTTTTAAGAGCGCCCACCGATAACAACATTTTTTTTTTTCAATGGACTGCGATGCATAAAATTTAATTTCAAAATTCAAAATTGTAAAATTGAGCGGAATAACATCTGCCCAATAGCAGTCGTAGCCCGTAAAGCTATGCGAAACAATAGGTAGGAAAATGTACACCGTCATGTACGGTTTAAAAGAAAAACTTCTCACCACCCACAGGGTGTATTAGGCTCATGTGTTTAGACACATGATTTAAAAAAAAAAAAAACATTTTATTTAATACACATGAAAGGTAATAGAATAAGCAAAACAGATTTCATAAATACAAATAAGCCATACATACATAATATTAAAAGCTTACCCAACATGGGTCTAGTAGATGTAAAGTCAGTGGATTCCACTGCTAATAAACAAAGTAGAATCAAGCAATGTAGACTTGAAATTAATCAATATATTGTTAATAGTCATCACTGTTGTTATGTGTGCAAATTTTTTCTATAAATTGTATAAATTACATAACAAGTGTTTAAAGAAAAAATACATGAGCCAGGCAAATAACTTGGACAGAATTTAAGTATAATTATTCTTAACAAAAAATGATTGTACTTGCCTACAAAAGAAAAATGAATTAAAAAAAAAAAACAATGAATAAAGACATTAAAAATTAATTACATGACATTAAAAATTAATTATAAATAAATGGCCACACTTAAAGCTATTAAGGAAGTATACAATAGGGATGCGTAACTTAAAGAAAGAATTCTAAGTTGGGTCTCAACGACCCCAATAATATATGGAAGCCTTTAATTTTGATTTATATAGTTTATATATTAGAGTATGAATATTTTAAATATTAAATGAATATTTAAAATTAGCATATAAATACGCTAACAATAACGAAATCAATTTATGGATTTCAGAAAAGTTATTGCCTCCATTACCGAACTAAGAAGCGAGTCGGAAAAGTCTTTTAAGTGCATAAATCAAAGTGCACCCATTTCAAATAGCACAAAATTAAAACACTTTAGGGTACTGGTGAATACATTCAATGAAATACGCCAAATTGCAGCCGACAATTTGAAAAATTGTGATTCACTGTAGACCCTACAGTTAAAAGATGTTCTAAAACGTTTAAAGGAAAATATTTTGTATGTCGCACAACGACACAAATTGAATGTATTAATTCCCAATAATATAAACAATCCAGCCGAGTTCGATGAGTCTGTTTTATTAGAACCAGATACCGAACTAGAAAGTATAGATTTCAAAGATCCGATGACCTCAGAGGTATCAAAAATACCCGAATCATCAGATCAAGTTAGCTCTGATTTCGATACTGACGCCAATGTGATAAAAGAAAAATCTATCACGATGCCTGACGAATCAGCCGCCCAAAGGGCGTACATAAAAGAAATTTCACAGTCAGTGCCAGAATTTGATGGAAAAAAAATCCATCTACAAAGATTCATTTTGGCAATAAAGTTGGTTAATATGACAAAAGGAACATATGAACCAATAGCTGTGGAAGTAATAAAATCTAAAATAATCGGCTCAACCCTCTATAAAGCCCAAAGTGAGACTACAATCGAAGCAATTATAAAGAAATTGCAAGGCACAATCGTTGGTGAAACATCCGACGTAGTAAAAGCGAAAATGGCAAATGTCTACCAAAAAGGCAAAACAGCCACGCAATTTACTAGTGAAATCGATAATTTGCGAAAACTACTTGAGTCTTCGTATATCGATGAGGGATTGCCATTTGAGCATGCTGATAAGTTCAGCACTAAAGAAGCTATTGCTGTCTTGATCAAAAATTGTGAACATGACAAGCTAAAAACCATATTAGAGGCAGGCACATTCAAGACAATGAATGAAGCCATTAGCAAATACATCCATTGCAGTACAGAAATGACTGGCAATGCGAGTTCAGTGCTATATGCCCAAAGAGGACACGCCTACCAAAGTAATAACTACAGAGGTAATTACCGAGGTAGAGGAAATAACTCGAATGGACGTGGTTACATTCGTAGTAACTCAAATAATTACGGTAACCAAAATAACAATAACGGCAGAAATCGTGGAAACTATAGGAGAAACAATAACGCCAATGTGGCTATAACAACAATAGCAACCACAGAAACGACAATAATCCTAATAGAAATGGACAGAGTGGAAATGTCCGAATGACTCAAAACAATTCGGGAAACTCCCAACAACCTTCAGATACTCAACAGTAAAACATAAAGTTCACACCATCAATCTTAGTCTCAATATTTTCGTTAACTTTTTCAATGTAGAAACAAATAAAAATCTTGTCTTTTTAATAGACACTGGTGCAGATATCTCACTTTTAAAAGAAAATTCCGATATCTTTCATGATATTAAGGAAAATAAAAAAATCAATATTCAGGGTATAGGCCAAGAACTAATACAGTCAAAAGGACTAATTTCAATAGAGATACAGACAGGTAAATATATAATTCCACACGACTTTCATATAGTAGATTTGCATTTCGCAATACCATGTGATGGAATAATAGGCATTGATTTCATTAAGAAATTCAATTGCCAGTTAGATTTCAAACCTAATGAAGATTGGCTCATAATGAGACCAAATAATTAAAATTTTCCAATTTATGTTCCAATAACATACAGTTCTGGTAATAACTCCATTATTCTACCAGCAAGATCCCAAGTAGTCCGAAAGATTCACCTATCATCAGATGAAGATAGTGTATTAATCCCAAACCAGGAAATTAAAGAAGGTATTTATGTTGCAAATACAGTTGCAACAAGCAAAAATGCAATTGTCCGATTACTGAATACGACCAGTACCACAGTCAAAAAGAAGAGATACAGGTACAAGTACAAAAACTAATCGACAATAAGATAGTCGAACCGTCCGTCACCTTATAACAGCCCACTTTTGTTAGTTCCGAAGAAATCTCTTCCCGGTTCCGACAAGAATAAATGGCGATTAGTAATTGACTATCGTCAAATTAATAAAAAACTGTTATCGGATAAATTTCCCCTACCTAGAATTGATGATATTTTAGATCAACTAGGAAGAGCGAAATACTTCTCATGCCTAGACTTAATGTCTGGTTTTCGTCAAATTGGACTCGAAAAAAGTTCAAGAGATGTAACGTCTTTCTCAACAAGCAATGGCTCATATCGCTTCACGCGATTGCCATTTGGCTTAAAAATAGCGCCAAATTCCTTCCAGAGAATGATGACTATAGCATTTTCCGGATTAGAACCTTCTCAAGCTTTCCTTTATACGGATGATATAATAGTCATTGGTTGTTCCGAAACACATATGCTCAAAAACTTAACTGATGTTTTTGAGAAATGTAGGAAATACAATCTTAAATTACACCCTGAAAAATGTTAATTTTTCATGCATGAAGTCACATTTTTGGGACACAAATGCACAGATAAAGGAATCTTGCCTGACGACAAAAAATACGACGTCATTAAAAAGTACCCAGTCCCACATGATGCAGACAGCGCAAGACGATTTGTTGCACTTTGCAACTACTATAGACGTTTTATCCAAAATTTTGCCGACTATTCTCGTCACATAACAAGATTATATAAAAAAGATGTTAAATTCGAATGGACAGCTGATTGCCAGTATGCATTCGAACATCTCAAATCGGCACTAATAAATCCAAATTTATTACAATACCCAGATTTCATCAAAGAATTTTGCATAATAACGGATGCAAGTAGGCAAGCATGTGGAGCAGTTTTAACTCAAAACAAAAATGGACTCCAACTTCCAGTTGCTTATGCATCAAGATCGTTTACTAAAGGCGAAAGTAATAAAAGTACAACAGAACAAGAATTGGCAGCAATTCATTGGGCAATAACTTATTTCAGACCATATGTTTATGGTAGACACTTCACTGTCAAAACAGATCACAGACCGTTAACGCACTTGTTCTCAATGATAAATCCAAGCTCAAAGCTAACGCGTATGAGACTTGAACTAGAGGAGTATAATTTCACCGTTGAATACCTGAAGGGTAAAGACATTTTCGTAGCAGATGCGTTATCAAGAATAACCATCCAACAACTACAATAAATAAATGGATCGATAAAAAAAGTCACTACAAGATTTCAAAGTAGACAAAATTCCTGCGCTGGAAAAGATCAAATAGAATTGCCAAGGCAATCTATAGAATGATCAAATAGAATTGCCAAGGCAATCTATAGAATTAGCTTCAAAGCCCAACGTATACGCAGTCATCCAAAATGACGAGGTACGAAAAGTAGTGACCTTGCAATTAAAAAATATGCTATGTTTCTTTAAACATGGAAAGAAAATAATTGCAAGATATGATGTTAGCGATTTATATACCAATGGAATTCTCGACTTAGGTCAATTCTTCCAAAGGCTTGAAACGCAAGCCGGTATAAATAAAATCAGCCGACTCAAAGTGGCACCGTGGGAAAATATCTTTGAACATGTTTCAATTGATAATTTTAAAAATATGGGCAATAAAATATTGAATACATTGAGAGTAGCGCTACTCAACCCGGTGACCCAAATAGAAAAAATAAAAGAAAAAGAAGCTCTATTGTCTACATTCCATGATGATCCAGTACAAGGAGGTCACACAGGAATTTCAAAAACCTTGGCCAAGGTCAAAAGACAGTATTATTGGAAAGGTATGACTCGAGATATTACCAAGTACATACGAAAATGTCCAAAATGCCAAAAATCAAAAGTGACAAGAAAAATAAAAACTCCTTTAATAATAACTGATACGCCAATACACGCTTTCGACAGGGTTATAGTAGACACTATTGGTCCACTACCCAAGTCTGAAAATGGAAATGAATACGCAGTCACATTAATTTGTGATCTGACTAAATATCTAGTCGCGATTCCAATTCCAAACAAAAATGCTAATACAGCAGCAAAGGCGATATTTGAGAATTTTATTCTGAAGTACGATCCAATGAAGACGTTCATTACGGACATGGGAACAGAATACAAAAATTCTATAATAAATGATTTGTGCAAGTATTTAAAAATAAATAACATAACTTCTACTGCACATCATCACCAGACTGTAGGTACCGTGGAGCGAAGCCACAGAACATTTAATGAGTTCATCCGCTCATACATCTCAGTTGACAAAACAGATTGGGATGTATGGCTACAATACTTCGTATATTGCTTCAACACGACCCCCTCTATGGCACATGACTATTGTCCATATGAGTTAGTTTTTGGTAAAACTTCAAATTTACCTAAACATTTTAATAGTATAGATAAGATAAAACCCCTATATAATATTGAAGACTATGCTAAAGAATCTAAATTTAGACTAGAACAAGCATTTAAGCAAATAAGCAAAAACAAAAAATTAACTATGACAGAAGTACTTTAAATATTGATTTAAAAATAGGCGATCAGGTTCTATTGAAAAATGAAACAGTACATAAGCTAGATTTTAAATATACTGGACCATATAAGGTAGATAGCATAGAAGGAAATAATAACATAATAATTTCAAGTAATAAAAATAAAAAACAAACAGTACATAAAAATAGGTTAAAAATTTTTATTTCATAATGACTTCAAGTATACATAGAATAAGATTCCCTTTCCTTATTTAAACATAAATATTTTCAATACATAAGAATAAATATTTTTCATAATTTCATTTTCAATATTGTTAGCAAGTACAACTTACAAAAAAAAAAAAATTAAAAAAAAAAAAATGATTATGAAACAAAAAAAAAAAACTAATTTTTATCTTTAACAATAATTTACATTTTAATTTACAAATTAATCTTACATATACTAATAATTTTTAAATAACTACATATAGAATATTACGTTATTCTTTCAAAAAGGGAGGTGTTGCGTGATCAACACTAATATTCAACATACCTAACTAATGTAAGGGTATATCAAATCAAATATACGATAACCCAATTAGCGACACTTTGTTGCTAAGCATAACAGAAACCAAAGTACATTTGCAATATGATCGTCCACTCATAAGTGGCCTGATCGCGGCGCAGAATATGCAACGTCTGCATATTCGGCCGCATACCATTCCTTTGTCTTGCGTTATATATATACTCAATGTATATGCCATAAGTGTATACATATATGCACACGTTAACTACATACTCCCGCTCAGCCGCTGTACTCAGCGACAGAGACATATATGCAAAACCCAAAAAGTCACCAGACGTTGCTTATATTAATAAAACATAAAAGCATAAAAACATGAAGTCTTTTCACTACATAATTTCTAGCTAATTACACCACTGATGAACAACCAGTTTATGTCCGACTGTACCCCTATCCCATGGGAGCAGCGGAATTCGTTAATAAAGAGATTCAAAGCCTTCTGAAGAACGGTATCATCAAAAAATTTGTTTACCCCTACAACAACCCCATTTGGGGGGTGGACAAGAAGGGGACGGACGAGTTTGGTAACAAGAATATGCGCCTCGTAATGGATTTTCGCAAACTTAACGAGAAAACCATCGCAGACAGATACCCTATGCCTAACATTCCAATGATTTTGGGAAATCTTGGCAAAGCTAAATACTTTTCGACATTGGACCTAAAATCCGGCTATCACCAGATCACGCTAGCAGAGCGTGACCGTGAAAAAATAGCCTTTGCACTTTACGGGGGGAAGGACGAATTTGGTCGACTTCCCTTTGGATTGAAGAATGCGGCCAGCATCTTCCAAAGAACTGTTGACCACATACTGCGTAAGAAAATTGGCAAATCTTGATATGTTTATGTTGACGATGTCATCGTCTTCTCAAAAGAGGAAAATTCTCATGTCCAACATGTAGAGTGGGTCTTAAAGAGCCTGTACGAGGCAAATATGAGAATCTCCAATGAAAAATCGCGGCTATAGTTTGGGCCCTTAGCAAGCTACGTCACTACCTATATGGGGTAAAAGACATTAACATTTTCACGGACCACCAACCATAAACTTTTGCCGTTTCTGAGTCAAACCCGAACGCCAAAATTAAAAGATGGAAGGCGCGCATTGAGGAAACGAATGCCAGGCAAGGAGAATTTAGTTGCTGATGCGCTATCGCGACAACAGCTCAACGCTCTTGACGAACTGAATACTGTTTCCTGCCCAGCCACAGTCCACAGCGAGCTTTCCTTGACCTATACAATTGAGTCAACCGAAAAACCACTTAATTGTTTCCAAAATCAAATTGTCATTGAAGAGGCACGCGTCCCCACCAAACGCAACTTCATTCTTTTCGGGGACAAGAAGCGTCACGAAGTGAGCTTCACTGATCGCACAGCCCTTCTAGATGAACTCCTTGACTTGATTAATCCAAATGCAGTTAATGCCCTCTATTGCAACCTGCACACACTAGCACAGGTGCAGGATGGCTTAGTTCGCATGTTTCCAGGCACAAAGTTCTGGCACTGCAAAAACCGAGTTTCAGATGTCTTCAACGTTGACGAGAGGAGAGAAATTCTCGTTGCCGAACATAATAGAGCGCACACAGCAGCTCAAGAAAATGTTAAGCAAGTGTTATCAGAATACTATTTCCCTAAAATGGCGAAGTTGGCTAAGGAAATAGCCAAGTCCCTGAGTCCCTGAGACTCCTGGGGAATTTCTACACATTGATATTTTTTCCACGGACAAAAAATTTTTTTTGACCTGTGTTGATAAGTTCTCTAAATTTGCAGTCGTACAACCAATTCAGTCGCGCACTATCGAGGACTTAAAAGCTCCACTACTGCAGCTCATGAATTTCTTTCCACGAGCCAGAACAATTTATTGCGACAACGAGCCTTCGATGAATTCTCAAACGATAAAGACCCTGTTGTTAAACAACTACGGAGTCCATATTGTTAATGCGCCGCGCTGCATAGCACCTCCAATGGCCAAGTCGAGCGCTTCCATAGCACTCTAGCCGAGCTTGCACGTTGCCTCAAGCTGGAGAGAAACATCAGTGACTCAGTTGAAGTCAAATTGCTAGCCACGATTGAGTATAACAAGACAATACATTCGGTCATCAACAAGAGACCTGTTGATGCCCTCCATGTGCCCTCAGGCGAACCTGAAGGGGAAATATCAGCAAAGTTAAGAAGTGCACAAGATGCGCTCCGGGCTAGGCTGAACGACCAGCGACAGAATAGAGTCTTTGAAGTAGGCGAAAAAGTCCTAGGAAAAAGAAACCGCAGGCTTGGCAATAAACTCACGCCCTTATGTGAAGAACGGATCGTAGAGGCAGACCTTGGCACGACCGTTCTCATTGGTGGGAAGGTGGTTCACAAGGACAACCTTAAGTAGGGCGAGAGCTGAAATAAAACATCGATTCTATGCATCTTGAATTTAACTATAAGTTTCAACATTTGAGCCACTAGGCTTTACCTTTAAGTTTTAATATTTACGCCACTTGGCATTACCTTTAGAAAGACACGTAGTAATAGTTTGATTCGTTTTGTCTGTCTTCCGCAGGTTCGGGTTTCTGCTATTTCTATTTTTTGCAAGTGCGGCAGCGCGTGTGACTAATTACTCACACGCCAAGTATATTCCGATTGTTGAGGGCCAAGTTCTGGTCTGGGAGGAATTCAATTTCGTCAGGCACACAGCAAACATCTCTGAGTTTATATAACATTGTTTCAGGAGGTATAAGACAATAGAAAATTCCCAATCTGCGAGTCTGATTGTGGTATCTCCAGAAACAACAAAAATTTGCATACTCAGTATACATTTTCGACCAGTCGTACCTATGGCAGCTTTATAATATAGTAGACCGATTTCAACCAAATAAAACAAAAAAAGCTTTTCATACTAAAACTTGGTTTACGACTGATAGTTCCTATATCAGCTATATGATATAGTGAACCGATTTTAACCAAACTCGGTCAGAATGTGTAAGATAACCCCAGATGCATATTCTGTTAGATTGGTTGAGCTATCTCAATAAACAAAAAAGTTTTTCATACTAAAGCTTGATTTTCGACTGATTGTTCCTATAACAGCTATATGATATAGTCAACCGATTTCAACCAAACTAGGTCAGAATGTCTGAGATCACCCCAGATGCATATTCTGTTGAATTGGTTGAGATATATAAATAAACAAAAAAGTTTTTCATACTAAAGCTTGATTTTCGACTGATTGTTCCTATGGCAGCTATATGATATATCGGACCGATTTCCACCAAACTTGGTCGGAATGTATAGGACCATCCTATATGCATATTCTGTTAGATTGGTTGAGATATCCTTTAAATTGTCTTTTTAATTAAGATATTTCTATTTAATGTAAATATAACATTAATATAAATAATAATAAATATTATATTAATAAATAATATAAAAAATATAAATAAATAATAAATATAACATAAAACATTAATAATAAATATTAAAAAAAATATATATATCTTTCCGTGACGGGAATCGAACCCGCGACCCATGGTCCAAATGAAAATTTTAGAAAAAAAATGGACGCTCAACACACTGTGTCACAGGGCTATTTCATGATTAACTGTTTATTGTAGGTTTCATTATTGCTGGACCATATGTCAAACTTCATTGTTGTTGTTGTCTAATTGTTTTGTAATTTTTGCTGTTAGGGTAAAGCAAATATAGGCAAACTTAGTTGAATAATATCTTCGCTGTTTATTATCCGATCGCAATGAAATTTTCAGCAAACATGGCGGATAATATTGGCTTGGTGCTTAATTAGAACGCTCTATCTTTTAAATTGCTCTAATAATTTAGATTTATTTGATTTTAAAATCTAAAACAAACTTGATCTGCTTGCAATATAGACGGACCTGCATACCAAGTTTGAAGTCTCTAGCTTTTATAGTCTTTGAGATCTAGGCGCTCTTACAGACGGACATGGCTATATCCACTCGGCTGTTGATGCTGATCAAGAATATATATACTTTATAGGGTCTGCCACGCCTTAATAATACTTTTTTTAAGTACGGGGTCTAAAAAGGTTACAAACTGGCTAGAAATTATTTTGTAAGGCTATTTCTAAGCCCTTGTATTACTAAGCATTTAACCTATAGAGAACTCGTCCCATACAAACGAAATGACACAGACAGAACACCTTACATTGAGTTCCCTCTGAGAAAATTTTACCGGGGACATCTTGGAAGGGACTTTATTTTTGCGGCCGCTTAAGTCGACTGGCAGAGCTCGTAGCTTTCACGGCTAGGGAAATTAAAAACATGCGCACTATAAAATACCTTTTACCCTCAAAACTTTTTACTCTCATTATTTTTAACATAAGAACATCGCTTCGCTGGCCAACCCCTGGCTCGCTCCGCTCGCAGAATTGAAAGGCTGGTTTTTGGTTGTCCGGTTTGTGAAGATTATACTAAATCACAATTTTATATAATGTAACATTTTTGGTTAAAATACATATAAATTTATATTTCGTGTCCATTGCTATAAATATTTTTTTTTTTATAATTGGACCTTGCCTAAAAATCAGGTTTTGTAATATGGCGGAAAATAGTAAGATTTGGCGGGAAAAAGTCCGATTTGGCAAGAAAAAGTCAGATTTGGGCGGGAAAAAGCTAAATTTTGTACAATAGTAGAGATTTGGCAAAAAGAGCTAATCTGCGAGTTTCGTACTAAATGTTAATTTCCATCCGATTGTTCCTATTGCAGCTATATGATATGGTAATCCAATTTTGTCCAAATTTGGTCAGGATTTAACAGGTACTCCCAAACACACAATCTGTGAGTTTGGTTGAGATATCTTACGAAATAAATCAGTTTGGCTTACTAAGATATTCCGTGTACCTTGACCCCGAATTTGACCCACTTACAGGTCAAATTTCAGCTATGTTGTGTGAAAATTTCAGCTCTCTACCTTTAGCGGCTTGGGCTACACGTTGATTCTATGTCAGTGAGTAAGTGAGTCAGGACAAAGAGTTTTATACATTGTTATATATTGGTTGTACCGTTTGTGTCAGCGCGGGCAAAAGTCAAAGGGTGTCGATAAATGTGGCAATCGATAGGGAACCTGTTGTGGGGGTGGCAACTCCAACGAAGGAGTGAGATGGCTGGTGGCTGCTGAGTGAGACAAATATATGAAGTGTGCCCATCATGCCCCTGACCAGCACTCGAGAAATGAGTGGAAATGCCCTTCTGCAATTGCAACGGTTTGTTTTCGAATAGAAATGAGCAATTTTGGTCGAGACGAAACCACGTTGCTGCTGCAGAAGGGAGTCTGATTCTATATACGGTCGAGAGCGGATGTATATCACTCCAAGGCGTCGTAGTGAACATAACCTTGTAGAGAGAAACTAAGATTGAATCACGTTTCGCTAATTCATCAGGCAAAAGTGCGCCAAAATCCAGAGGGAGTCTGTTCCATTTGCCCCGCTATAAGTCCGTGGCCGG
This sequence comes from Drosophila rellima, assembly GCA_035043635.1. NCBI lineage: Eukaryota > Metazoa > Arthropoda > Insecta > Diptera > Drosophilidae > Drosophila > Drosophila rellima. The sequence continues at coordinate 57,085 of JAWNMV010000565.1, forward strand.
AAAGCACTCCAAACCCTGAAGCCCCTACGCCAGACCATATGAGCAATAAAAAAATCAGAAATTAAAATATATATCTTTATTAAGAAAAACAAAAGCGAAAACACCAGAATTAAAAATACAAAACTTAAAAAAAAAATGGAAAATCCTACAAAAAAAGAGTATATAATTTAAACTTAAAGTTAGCAATTTTAATATAAATATTTAATTAAAATAAATTAAATCGTAATATAAAAAAAAAATTAAAGAATATTAAAATAAACAACAGGAAATTAAATGTTATTAGACAGACTACAGTTTAGGAACAAGTACACAATCGAATTTACAAAAAATTAGAAAATGCATACAAAGCATTAAATATATATATATATATATATATATATATATATATCTATATGTAAACATAAAACACAAGAACCATAAATTACGTTCATTTCGCCCCTTACCTCTTTTAGGCAGGCAAGGTAGCTTTAACATTTACACACAAACACATACGTATTAACAATTAGCAAACAAACTATACTCACTATATATATATATGTACATTTATTAAATAATTTTTTCACGGCGTCTCCGTAAACAGCGGGTGCACCTTGCTGCACCTAACCTGACACACAGTTGTGTTGTTCCGGTGTTCCTCAGCTGTCTTCTTGTTGATTCTTTTCTGTTAAATTGTACCTGCAAAAACAAATGTTAAAATAAGTATTGAATGTTGTTAAAATTAGAAATTTAAAACGAATTATACTCACCTGAAGTTGACATGATGTCCGGCTAACTTTTCGTGAAAGGGGGGAGGGAAATCATGACAGCCGACGCAGGCTGATATTTGGCCAAGTTTGGCCGGTGGCCGGCACAAGGGAGATGTTGAGAAGGTCCATCTCAGGCAGGGCGGGCATGCGTGAGTCCGATAAAGGACTCTGTTTGGATAAAGGCTGATTAGTGTTGCGTATTTAGTGTTTGTATTTTCAGATTGTACTTACTTGTTGTTTATCTTTCGTCGTTGCAGTTTTTTTTGTCACTTAATTGCGTCTTTGTTTTGGTTTAGTTGCTAGTGAAGATAAGTTCAGCAAGAGATCAGCTGACGAAAGTATCGATAGGGTATCGATAATTGTTTGGACTGCGGGCCAGGGTTGGTACCCACTCCCTGAGTGTTCCGATTGATGAGCTAGTCGGCGCGGCCCACCGAGAAGACCTGCAGTTCATAACAACATATAGATAACATTTATTGTTAAAATACATATAAATTTAAAGTTCGTGTCCATTGCTACAAATTTTTTTTCCCTATAATTGGACTTTGCCTAAAACAGATTTTGTGAAATAGCGGAAAATAGTCAGATTTGGCGGAAAAAAGCTAAATCTCGTGAAATAGCAGAGATTTGGCAAGAAGAGCTAATTTGCGAGTTTCGTACTAAAGCATAGTACTGACAGTTAAAAAAAGGCCTCGTAGAAACCTAAACTCCGTATAAAAAACAAGGGGCCACATGAACACGCTAGCCACATAATAACCAAAATGGGAGAGTTCCAGGTTCTTCGTCCATGACATTACCAATGAAACTGAGTAAGAAGCGGGCAATCATTAATGTGCAAAACAATGACCCCTACTGTTTCAAATGGGCACTACTTTCGGCATTGACGCCAGAAATTAAAAATCCTCAAAGATGTAGCAGCTATAAAGTAATCATTACTGACACAAAAATTAAAGTGTACAATGCACTATGGGGTATTCGACTAGTATTTGTGGCATTAATTAATATCTCAAAAACTACGCAAGATATTTTGATGCGGTTTTCTTTCTTGAGCTATACACATCCTAAGAAGTATTCTGGAAAAGTGGACGTGTCACCACCCCCGCCCCCAATTTTTTTTTTAAAACTATTTTCGGTAACAATTTAGTTCATGATTTATATTGCAAATAACAAGTTTTGACCTTATATATTATTAGCATTATAAAGAAAGCGTAGTTGCTATATATAGAAAGTTGTAAGCTCTATTAGATGGCTGTGAGCATAAAATTAAAAAACAAAATTGGGGGCGGGGGTGGTGACACGCCCACTTTTTCAGAATACTTCTTAGGGTGTATATAGCACAAAAAAAAAAAACGCATCAAAATATCTTGCGTAGTTTACGAGATATTAATTAATGCCAACAAAAACAGCCCGAATTCCCCATACGGCAAGCGAACAAATCGGCATATGAAATTGTGAGGTTAGCTCCTAAAAAATTAAAATTCTTAAAAAGTGCAAAAAAAGTGCACTAACTGTTCTGAATAGAGAATTAATGACTCTACAACATGGATATAGATTTACAGATAACACTTGATAGCAATTTGTTTAAACTCATTGCAAAGTTCAACTTTCCTTTGAAAAATCAGACATTGATACCACTTGCTAAATACACAAAATATTAAGAAGACAAGTACAGAAACAAAAACATATAAGCAGCAACACGTTTTATAAACCCAAACAGTTAATATCCAATGGAAATTTTAATTTTTAAAATAATTTTCTTTGCTCTTTTTATACCCGTGCCCATTGAAAATGGTCAAAAAGGGTATAATGGTTTTGTGCAATGTATGTAACAGGCAGAAGGAAGCATCTCCGACCCTATAAAGTATATATATTCTTGATCAGCATCAATAGCCGGGTCGATTGAGCCATGTCCGTCTGTCTGTCCGAGTGTTTGAGCCAAAGGATCTCAGAGACTATAAAAGCTATAGACTTCAAATTTGGTATGAAGGTTGCTGGATAGCGGCCGCAGATCAAGTTTGTTTTAAATTTTTTCTTAATTAAACATGAAGATAAGAAGTAAGCCAATTTAATGACCCTGAAAGTTTCAAAGCGATTGACTATTAAATAGAGAAGATATTTCAAATTTGCTTTTAATTCACATAAATCAAAATCATAGACATAGGCAAGTGCGAGCGAGATAGCATATGCACATTTGTTTGCGCAAAAACATAACAGTGAGCACGTGTACGAAGAGTGCGAACGCAAATACGAGCGATAGTCAAAATTATCGATATTTGGCTACAATTTCTATCCAATTTTAAAATATTAACATGGTTTAAATTAATACATATTTACGATTGTGTTAAAACATATGTATGTAGATATTAGTATGCATTGCAAAAAGCGATATGTATAAATGCCACTTTATAATTTTGCACCTTGAAACCTCGACGACAGATCCTTTTACAACACTGAAATCTCTGAATTTATAATAAATATTATGTTTAATAATAAGCTAGTAAGCTCGCACATATGTTCAATAGGTTTTCATTTATTATCATTGTATTTATATGCTTAGCAAATTCTGCAAAAAAAATCACAAATATTAAAGCATAGCATTTAAATTTAAATTGCGCGCGCAATGCAGCAGCCTTTAACAGCTGATTTCGCTGATTAAGAAGAGTGGGAGAGATTATTTGGTGTTGCCGGACTTCAACAAGCTGAGCAAATTTTAGATAATGGCTACTCTTGGCATGAGCAACATCGATTTCAGCGATTACGATTACGATTACGATTTACGATTTACTATTTTAATTAAATTAAATACAATTTCTTCAATCGGACCACTATATCATATTGCTGTCATAAGAACAATCAGTCAAAAATAACCTTTTTTGTTGTTTGAAAGATCTCGACCAAACTAATAGGATATGCATTTGAAATGGTCCTATATATCCTGATAAAATTTGGTTGAAATCGGACCACTATATCATATAGCTGCCATAGGAACGAAAATTATTGTTGTTTTTAGAGATAAGTCAACCAAACTCACAGATTGAGAACTTGTAATTTGGTTTAAATCGGTTCACTAGATCACATAGATGTTATACACACCCTGAGCCAGGGCACAGGGTATTATACAGTCGAGCACACTCGTTGTTGTTTGAGGTATCTCAACCAAAGTAACAAAATACGCATTTGGGATGGTATTCTACATCCTGACCAAGTTTGGTTGAAATCTGATATCAAATAGCTGCCATAGGAACGAATTTTAAGATATAGTACGAAAAGTATTGTTGTTTTCAGAGATAAGTCAACCAAACTCACAGATTGAGAATTTGAAATTTGGTTTAAGTCGGTTCACTAGATCACATAGATGTAATACGAACAATTAGTCAAAAAGTTAATGCCGCATCATCACACCTTCGGCATACCTAACGTAGCGCACATACGTATGACCTATCGAAGAGCCAGGGCACAGGGTATTCTACAGTCGAGTACACTCGACTGTAGCCGGAGCCCGCTTATTCAATTTGAAAATGCACCTAAAATTTACACTTAACGAAAGCATGCGGTCATCGGTTGCAACAGCTGACTTTAACAGCTAATATTTTAAAGTTGGACTGTTATGTTAACATTTCTGGTATGTAACATAACAGTTTGATGTGTTGATAATGGGTAAGCATTGAAAATTCATAAATTTGCATACTAATGAAAATTGAATTAGTGCCACTAAAACTGGTCAAATACCCCATAGTGCATTGGTCGGATTTTGATGATTGAGGTGTCACTCGACGCGTATTTACATACACCTGCTTATCTCACGAACCAGTTCCAATAGTCTTGGTATATCGATCGGTATATAACTCGACCTAATCGGACAGTCATAGCAAATTTTCCATTCTTCCTGTATATGTTGATAGTCGCCCTTCGCACCCTTAGTGATGCTTTCGTCACTAGCGCGGACTGCCGTCCGCAGTGATTTCTAGTCGTCTTTCGCACAATTCGTGATGCTTTCGTTACTAGCGCGGACTGCCGTCCGCGGTGAACAAACTTTTAATTTTTCTTGTACATATGTTTATTATATTTATTTGTCTTAATTTAATGTGGGCTTTATAACGTAATAAATGCCATCTAGTGTGGATTGGGTTTGTTAAATTTCTACTCCTGTATGTAGAATATGTATGTAAGTTAATATTTTTTAATGTAGTGTTCAGCTTTATTGTATAAAATCAACTAAACTCTAAGTACAAAGTATTCTTATTCGAAAGCTAGCCCTGTCGCTTAAAGTGCTGACCCAGCGCTCCATTCGGACGGATCGCATTTCGGGTGGCCAGCGCATGGGACGTTGCTGACGGTCTTTGTCGCTGACGCTCAGCTATGTCGCAACGGCATGCAGAGTAATCGCAAAGAATGCTGAACATGCACCGCAATCATTATTAAAGGGCATGATCGACGGGCATTGAACTGAACTGCTAACCGGATGTGTTAACTCCTCCCTCACTAAGATGAAGGCTGTCTCCGGACTTCTTAAAGTTGTCGACGGCGATCCGCAGAGAAGCTGAATTTCTGGCCTTCACGTGGTTTCGGTGTAGTTTCCAGAGATAGAGGCAGATGATTACAGCCAGAACGGTAGCCCCGGTGAAGATTGCGGGTGTCGTTAGCAGGTTTTTCTCGACGTTACTGATGTACCGCAGGTTTTCGATGTTCAGCCTTTGCAGGTATGGCAGACTCAGAACTTCCTGATGACCAGTGATATTTAGGAGAGCCGAAGACGCTGAACCAGGGTGTCGTTGGACTGTGGCTTTCGAGTTCCGGAATAAAGACCCATTTATTTTCACTTCATCTTCAAACGTCAGCAGGAACGTGCCGTGAATCGTTTTTTTCGTGCCACCAGACATGGTAACCGTTGCAGCTTCTTCGGTGATTATAATGACACCGTCGTCCACGACTTCTATTTGTGCGAGGTGGCTGGGACGAGTGGTGCAATGTGCGGTGGTGCCAGCGTGTAGTTGTTGTGCGCATGTTGCGAAAGCTAGCTCTTTGCAGAACGTTGATGTGAGCGTAGCACTGCAGTTTCCAATAGCCAGAATGTTATTGTCGCAATCCGCCACGTTGTTATATCCCGCAAAGTTTATTATGGTGCCGTTGTGTTGGACAGGAAATAAAGTTATTTTTTTACAAACTAATCTAGGGCTAGGAAATTTAATTATAAAATGTAGAAAATTATCATCTAACAGAACTTTGATATAGGCTACTTCCACCAAATCAGTAATTGTTATTTCTGTAGAGTGCTCATTTAATAAATTTTTTAAATCTGTAGAATCGAGAATAGCGGGGTTTACAATTTCAATCTTTGCAAGGGTTACAGACAACATTAATGCCTCGAGTTCTAGAATCAAAATTCTGTCTCTTGCTAATAGTGTTTCATAAAGGTGGCCAGTATCTATTTGTTTTGTTTTCTCGTTAGCAATTATGACATTTACGGTTTCTGTAAGTTTATTTATCTGTTCTTGCACTCTTGTATTTATAACAATTTGCCTGTCCATTGAATCAATTAAAGTTTTCTGATTTAATTTCAATTTCTCGAAGTCATCGAAATCCGGAGTTCCTGCTACCACCTTTAGAGCAGTACCAAGAATGTTAATGCTCCTTGCGTGTCTATGGTGTATTTTTACTGTTTCTAAAAGTGTTTTAATATGGCCTATATCTGATTCTAAAATCTTTCTCATGTGAGACTGGGGAAAATGGTTCATTAGTAATTTTGTTTCCTCGGCTATTTCCGAGTACATACTGAGATTTGATGAGTGTCTGAGGTACTCATAGTCCTTCCAGATGACTACGTTTCCGTCCACAAGCGGGATGTAATCCGAGTTTGAGTAATCGGTTAGTTTAGCAGCAGAGATTGTTACCAGAAGTAGCATGCTCAAAATCCTGAATAAAAGTAGTGATAGGAATTTGTAAAAAGTTAAAATAATAAAAACTTATCTTAAATTGTCCTTATGGACCACCCTCCCTCTAATGAGAACCGTTGTTCCCAAGTCGGCTTCTATTTCTTCTTCCTCATATAGGGGCGTTAATTTGTTACCTAACCGCCTGTTTGATTTTAGAAGAACTTTTTCACCTACCTGAAAAGTTCTATTTCTCCTGGTTTCGTTTAACCTTTTCATTTGAACCTCTTGGGCTTTATTTACCTTTTCTCTTATTTCTGCCTCAAATTCTGGCGCAGAAGAATGTATTATTTCGATTGGCTTTTTGTTGGTGACAGAGTGTATTGTTTTGTTGTATTCAATTGTTGACTGAAGTATCAGTTGAACTGTGTCATTTAGTTGTTTTTCTATTTTTAAACACCGAGCAATTTCTGCAAGGGTACTGTGAAATCTTTCTACTTGCCCATTTGATGTACTATGTAATGGTGGGGCATTTGCTATTTGGACATTGAAACGGTTATTTAGTAAAGACTTTATTGTACCAGAGTTTAATGAGGGTTCATTGTCACAATATATGGTTTTTGTGCTTGGAAAGAAGTTCATAAGTTGTAGGATTGGGGGCTCTATGTCCACTATTGTTCTGGAGGCTATGGGTTGCACGATAGCAAATTTTGAAAATTTATCTATGCAAGTTAAAAAATGTTTTTTGTCAGTTGTAAAAATGTCAATATGTAGGATTTCTCCTACTTGCGATGGAATGGGTGTTTCGCCAATTGTTTGTTTTTGAGGATGTCGGTCATATTTTGCTCTATTACAAACTTTACAGTTTGCAACGACCTCGTTTACTAAGCGAGTCATCTTTGGAAAAAAATAATCCTGTAGTATTTGTTTTATATTTTCTTGCGCTGCTCTGTGCGCCCTGTTATGTTCTGCGACTATTATTTCCTTCTGCTCATTTTTATCAAGAACATCAATGACCATTCGCTTAGTATGCCAGAACTTTGTGGTCGGGAACGCTTCCACAAGTTTGCTCTGAACAAACGCCAAGATTGGTAGCTCACAAACGATTGCGTTCACTACGTCTTTCTTTACTGCATCACATACTAACTCCAACAGTTGTTGTTTGTCAGAAAAATGTATGATATGCCTTGTCTTTTGACCGAACATGATTACCGTTCGCGTTGATGGAATCGCGTTTTCCTCTACAATGATTTGATTTCGAAAACAGTTTACGGGTTTATCAGAAGACTCGATGGTGTATGTTAGCGATAATTCACTGTGTATTGTAGCTACATCAGATGAAACATCGTCTTCGAGAGCAAAAATGTTCTGCCGCGATAGAGCATCAGCGACATTATTCTCTTTCCCTGGCTTATAAAAGATGTTGGCATTATGCTCGTCAATAAATGCTTTCCATCTTTTAATCTTAGCATTAGGGTTTTTGTCCGAGACCGCAAACGTAAGGGGTTGATGATCGGTGTAAATGTTAAGATTTGATACGCCATATAAATAGTTTCTTAGGCTTTTTAAGGCCCACACTATTGCAAGTAGTTCGCGTTCGTTTGTTGCGAAATGTAACTCGGGGTCCTTAAGGGTTCTGGATATCATAGTGATCGGCTTTCCCTCTTGAGATAGGACTGCTCCCAGACCAGTGGACGAGGCGTCAGTTGTCAAGTCAAATGGTTTTTGATAGTCAGGATAGAGTAATAAAACGTCTTCAGAAACAAGAATACTTTTCAGTTTCTCGAATGCCAGGCGTTGATTTTCATCAAGGCTAACTGGTACTTTTTTTGATCGCGTAGCACTGACTTTGCCGTTGTCCCCTTTGAGAATATCTGTCAGCGGTCTAGCCATTGAAGCATAATCCTTTATAAAGCACCTATAGTAACTTGCTAAGCCCAAAAATGATCTAACATGAAACAAGGTTGTCGGCTGTAAAAACTTCTTAATTGCTTCAACTTTACTGGGACTTGTCGAAATGCCGTTTCGAGAGACCACGAATCCGAGATACTCTACTTTTTCCTTGAAAAATTGGGACTTTTCTCTTGAAACCCTCATATTTGCGTCGTATAATTTGTCTAATACCCATGCGATGTGCTTAACGTGTTCTTCCATGGTTTCAGAAAAAATAATTACGTCATCAACGTAAACATAACACGATTTTCCGATGTTTTCCCTAAGCACGTCATCGATAGCTCTTTGAAAAATGCTGGGAGCATTTTTCAATCCAAAGGGAAGTCGACAAAACTCATACTTTCCGTTTCCTACAGAAAAAGCCGTTTTTTCCCTATCTTTTTCTGCCAGAAGAATTTGATGAAATCCGGATTTTAGGTCGAGTGTTGTGAAATATTTAGCTTTTCCTAGATTTGAGAGTATTACCGCTATATTGGGTATGGGATACTTGTCAGCAGTAGTTTTTGAATTTAGTTTCCTAAAATCTATTACAAGCCTTTTCTTTTTGTTTCCCTTTTCATCTGTTCCTTTTTTATCTACCACCCACACCGGATTATTATATGGTGATCTAGATGGCCTGATTATGCCGTCTTTCAACAAGCTGCTTGTTTCAGAGTTTACGAAGTCGGATACCCCCATTGGGTATGGATACAGTTTTGAGTAGATTGGGTCGTCATTCTCAGTTCGTATGGTCGCGACAATGTTTTCGTTATATGGCAGGGCATTGTTAGGATCTGCAAAGACAGTAGTTCTTGTTTGTAGCATTTCCTGAAATTGCATTTTTATTTTTTCTGGGGCCTCTATATTTTTGATTTCTGTAAAATTGACGTTTGCACACTTTAGAAACTGAATTACTTCAGATCCAAATTCAGTGTGTAATTTTTTATTTTTGAAGTCTAATGTAGCTTTTACTTTATTTAGTAGATCAAGTCCTACTATGCCGTCAAACGTTGTAAGATTCGGTAAAATAAAAAAAGCTGCTGTGGTATTAAAAAGGTGCAAGAAACATTTTTTTTGAATTGAATTACTGCCATGAAGAGACTTTACTATAAAAGGTTTTTTTACTGGAATTACACCTTTCAAACTTTTTAGCGGTTTTATATAATTTTTCGAAGCCCCTGTGTCAATTAGTAATTTTATGGTTCTTCCTGCTATCGTTCGCTCTACGAATGGTAGCAGGGAGTCACGCCTAAAAAATTGATTTCGTCCGGTTGTGCAGTTTCGTCCTCAATATCTGTCACCTCACCCTCAGCCATAGCATCGTATTCCTGCTCGCCTTGGTTATATTGATATTCTTCTTGCGAAATGTTATTTATTCTTTGTTGTTTGGGGCCTGTGAACCTGGCTGTGCCACTATTTGCCCTCTTTTGAGTCTGATTTTGAAATGGCGAGTAAGCAGGGACCGCTTGATTTGCCTGATATTGTGTGGGTTGTCTAAACCTAGACGAACTGTCCACTTCCATTGGCTGCGGTGTATCATGCTTTTGTACTGAGCCATTATTTTGCGCTCTGGGTCTGTTATAATATGGGCTTTTTCCCTGTGAGCTGTCCATAGTCTGTTGTTTTTGTTGACGTTGCTCATTTCGCTGAGCCCTGTCTTCCAGACTTTTCGCATAATTATTCGCAAAATGAAAACGCTCATGATTGGCCTCAACTTCTTGAGCCAATGCCAGTGCCGATGGCAAGTCTTTGGGACGTGCCGAAAAAAGTATGTCGCTAAGCTGTTTTTTGGTCCCAGAGATAAATACTCTTAGAGCGTCCGCTCTGTATTTCTCGTTAAGGGAGGCAGCCAAAGTAGCGTCATATGTCATTATAGTTTTGTTAATGAGGAGCGTGAGTTTTCGCTCCACTTCATCGTAGTACTCTATCAGTGTCAAGTTCCCTTGACGAAGCGTTGATAGCTCCTGCTCTATCAAATAAATTGGCCGCTTATCAGCATATGTAAAGTCTAGCCTGTCGATAATGGCTTTGAAATTAAATGGTGTGTTATATGAAGACAGCACCATATCTGCAGGGCCCTTTATTTTGTTTCTTATAATGGCCAATGCTTGGTAGTGTTTTGAGCTACGTTGATACGGCTCGAAAATTTTATATGCTGTGTGCGCAGATTTTCGCCAAGACACGTATGTCTCATGTTTCCCTTCGAAGTCGGGAATTGATTTCACTACATCGAGGGTTTCGTCACATTTAATGCTGGTATCAATCTCAGCATCTTTAAAAATTTCAACTTCTGGTGCGACTATTTGAGTACTCTCAAATTTCTCTTCAACTGTTTTTAATTTTTGCTCAAAATTTTTCGCCTGGTGATCGAGTGCAGCGTTGACTGCTGTCTCGATTAAGACTTTGAGACTTGCAGCGTCAATATTCTTGTTTTTTATTTCTTTTTTATCGGACCACCAATTTGCCTCAGTATTTTGACTGTTGGCAGCGCTTTGCTCTGCCCTAAAGTTTTTTAAATCTTCGGAAATTTGATCAATATCAGACACTAGCTCCTCTAGTTCACTATCGCTCATGGGGTTGCTTGATTTTTTGGGTCAGTAAAAATTTCTCACAAAGATTGATTTATAAATACCCTTTTTTATTACAAAATTTTCTTTTTCTTTTTTTTCAAAATAATTTTATTTGAAACGTATCGGATTTTCAAAGTAATAATTTAAATAAAAATGAGCACTCTACTCACATGGTTATTTTAATTTTAAATTAGTTTAATTCAGCTGCTGTCTGTTTGTTGCTGTTGATGACGTCGTCGTTGTTGTCTTCTATGCTGCGCCGGTCTGGCCTTGTTGAGTTGATTTTGTTTTTTTATTATTTATTTTTTATAAATTTGAGACGTCCGAGTGTTTTACGGTACGTTTTTTTTTATTATTTTTTTATTTTAGATCAATAAATTTTAGAACGACCGAGGGTCTTACGGCACGTTGTCTTTTATTTTATTATTGTTTAGATCAATGAATTTGAGAACGACCGAGGGTCTTACGGCACGTTGTCTTTTTACTTTTCGCGTACTTTGTATCGTGAAAATATGAGTTAAACTTTATAATAAACTTGGGTTTTTTCGCGTTTGGGCGCCAGTTAATATTTTTTAATGTAGTGTTCAGCTTTATTGTATAAAATCAACTAAACTCTAAGTACAAAGTATTCTTATTCGAAAGCTAGCCCTGTCGCTTAAAGTGCTGACCCAGCGCTCCATTCGGACGGATCGCATTTCGGGTGGCCAGCGCATGGGACGTTGCTGACGGTCTTTGTCGCTGACGCTCAGCTATGTCGCAACGGCATGCAGAGTAATCGCAAAGAATGCTGAACATGCACCGCAATCATTATTAAAGGGCATGATCGACGGGCATTGAACTGAACTGCTAACCGGATGTGTTAACTTGTACATAAATAATTACAGTTTTCTAAATGTAGGTTAGTTTTAGTCTAATTCAAGGTGCACCTTGCGACTCATATTAATGTCACAGCGTTAGTTTGTATCTGGGCTTTCGAAATTAAAGTTGCCGATTTTAAAGCTTAGATGCAACACTTTAGCTTAATGATAAGCTCTGTGACGCAGTGTATAAGCCCCTTAAGTCATCATCGTCCTCGCCATAGTCCAACACATCATTAGCCCCATCGTCTTTAAGCCCGAAAATATTCTCCATATCCTGTTCAGCATCGGTATTGACAATATAATCACTGACTAGTTCATGATCATCCGGGGACTCGGTGCAGAGACTCTCGTTGATTCCATAATTAATACAAAGAGCACCCACACATTCGCAACACCCGTTGTGGAACCAGCGATAGCTATGGGCCCCCATGCTTTCACATAGTTGTTTGCATTTGAGAGATCGAATACATGAGTTTACATATATGACAGTGCAGTTAACACTTTCATTTTGATTGTAGTTAGGCTGGATTAAAGACTCTGTGTTACCTTCCAGGCTTTGCTTTAAGCCGGTCCGCATGGAAACACGAATGGTAGACCACTGTTCGTCATCCTCGGCGGTGAGCGTGTCAAACAATTCGGGTACACCATCAACATCACCGATTTCCGACCGAGGTCTCAAAGAGTTTTTGACATCCTTATGCTTCGGGCACATGTCCAGACATCCACAGCACTCCATGTATAGCTCGCCCAGGCAGTTCAGGCAGTCCCTACAATAGTGCCAATCATTGAGCTTACACTGACAGCTCTGTGTAAGCTGGCACTTTGATACTACCGATCCGCAGACCATCTCATTGCAGCCATCGTCGTTAGCGGTTACCAACCCAAACTTGATTAGGAAGAATACAAAATGCAACATTCTAAACGAAGTCTCAGATAATAATGATGCAATGAGCATCCTTACGACTCGCATTTATATTTGGAGAGGGCAACAATTAAAAATCAGTAACAATACCGCAAGCCATAGACAGGTAACAAAACCATCAGGCCAAATATCGTAGGTAGTCGACTGTATACAGCTTGGGCCATGACCAGGGTCTGTCATAAAAGTAATTTAAAATAAGTTAAGAATTAGGACAGGTAGACACTTTTATACTTGCACGTCGAGCAGTGCATGTCTTCAAATAGCGTTGTGCGCTCACCAAAAGTAATCAACGCGTATATGTAATAATAATTTTACATTAAACACTCCGTAAAAACTAAATAATAAAGGCCATTATCCAATCAATAAACTTAGCCACGTCAGCATAAATTATATATTGATTGCTACAACAGCGATCTGAATCGTTCATCTGTGATCTTCTGGGCAAAACGGGTAAAGACGCTGATACAGTTCCGCGAAGCATCCAACGATTGTTCTTCATAATCATAAGTCCGGCGCCGGAAATGCCGGTATATATGCTAGTGGCGGCTGCCCAGCCTTGTCTGTGGACACTGGTGTCCACTACGATGCCGGCACAGAAAGTGCGGTTCGATGAAAGGTCCCGAAAGTTTGTGTTTGACTTAAAGCACACCTCGTTGGAAACGATGGGCGCTTTAAGTACCTTTGGTTTGCTGTTGCTGGCTTCAGATTCCGCATCGCTTGAAGACGAAAATGAATTCCGTACAGGCTCTGGCAACTTCTTTGAATTTGTTTTAACAAAACTCCAACCAATTACAATACCATGCTCTCCAACTATATATTCCGTTCTGCTGGATCCCGACCAAAGACAAACCGGCTGTATGAATGTGTTAAACCTGGCACAAAGTTTCAAATATTATTAATATTAAAATTACAAGGATATAAATGATTACCGCACTTCGTCCTTAAGTATAAGGACAGCTATATCCGCATCGTAGTCACTGGTCTGTTTATTGTAATCAGAGTGTATGTAGATACCATCGACGGACGCTGCCAAAGAGCCCTCCTCATTCCAGTTTTTTAGGTTATGCCTACCCAAAAATACAAGCAGTTCATTGGCGGTATAGCGTTGATTGAACATTTGGAAGCAGTGCGCTGAGCTTATAACAACACGTGCCGAGATAAGCGTGCCACAACACTGAAAGTCCAGCGACGTGACGTTATTTACGTATATAGCTGCTAACCAGGGCCAGGCACCACGTGTTATGGAAGGCAGAGTGTTGATAGTCGTAGTGCTTTGCCCACCAATAAAAATTATCGAGTCATCTGAGTCGTTTTCATTCACTTCGACCTCATCCAAAACGTTATTGATGCCACCGTTGTCATAGTCGTCGGGGGAGACAAAAACTGGATATTGGTTTATGTCATCAGCCCTTAATTCAAACTCATCATTGGCAGCGATATTTCCTACTGATCTTAAATCAGGAATTGAGGTGATTTTACGTTGCTTTCGTTTTGAAAATTGAAAGTCAATCCTTTTATCAATCTTGCCACAAGTTTCCTCCGTCGAATAAAATGGTTTTCTGTAATAATTTGAAAACTAAGTATTTTTTTTGCATAAATAATGCTAAATCTCATCCGAAATGAGTAAACTAAAATATTAAAAGATAATTTAGGACACCGCTAGGTGCATAATATGCACATATAAAGTTATTTGATTAGCGGATAAAGTGCGTTATCGAAAAAAAGACTTTTAGTTCAAAAGCACATTACGGTGTCCTAAATTATCTTTCAATATTTTAGTTTTGCTTGTTTCAGACTTTGACAATATAATTTGCTGAAAAATGAGTTTGAAGTTAATTATGAATTGAATAGAAAAATTTCATTGTAGATGGAATTTTCAAAATTTAATCTTAGAGCGCACTTGTTATATAATGGAGTTACTAAAACTACCTTAAGAAAGGTATCGTGGGTTGTGTGTCTATGGATATCTATGTATTTATGCAAATATGATTAAAATATAAGCAGATATCTGAATAAAAATATGTACATGTGGAGCCCTTACCGCAATAATAAGGTATACAAGTGCCAATAACACATTTAACAGAGTTCTCTTTGCCATTAAAAATCGGCAGCTTTATGATATAGATTCCAACCAAATTTAGAATGGATGAAAATTGGCCAGAAACAAAAAAAATATTCATAGTAAATTTTAATTTTCGTTCAATCGTTCCTATGGAAGCTATATGATATAGAGGATCGATCTCAACCAAATTTGATAAAAGACCATCCCCGATGGCAGCTATTCTATATAGTAGTTTGATTTGAGGGAAACTTGGTCAGAATGTATATAAAAAATGCACATAATATTTTTATATGTATAAAATAATGCACAATCTCGAATTTTGGTTGCGATATTATAAATAAATAAAAAGTTGCTCATACGCAAGGTTGATTTTCAACAGATCGTTCTTATGGTAGCCATATGAAGGGGCCGTGGCATACAAAATTGGAAATAAATTTGATCTGCGCCCGGTATCCACGCACCTACATACCAAATATAAAGTCTCTAACTCTAGTGATCAAGAATATATATACTTTATCGAGTCTGCCACGCCTCCTTGAGCATGTTTCACACATTTTACATATGAATGCCTAAGGACGAAAACATTTCCATGCCCCAAAATTTCTGATATCCAATTTTGTGACGAAAAGTACCTATATATTATTTATTCTTAAAAAAAAGGTTGGCATTCGGCGGTGCGCAATAATGTTATTATTTGATCGATTATATGTTATTATACTATCGAATTTGTGAAATGTATGTAATAGGCAGAAGGTTGCATCTCCGATCCTATAAAGTATGTATATTCTTAATCAGCATTAACAGCCGAGTCGGCTATCCATGTCCGTCCGACGTCTGTTTGAACGCGTCGGTTTCACAGACTATTAGAGCTAGATACTTCAAACTTGGTATGTAGGTTCCTGTATACCGAGCGCATATCAAGTTTGTTTTTAAATTTGGATCGGACCACGATATCATATAGCTGACAAATTTTATCATAATGTATGATACCATTTAAGACGAATATTCTGTCAGTTTGGATAAGATATCTCAATCAACAAAAAAGTTTTTCATACCAAAACTTGATTTTCGACTGATCGTTCCTATTGCAGCTATATGATATAGTAGTCCAATTTGAACTAAATTTGGTAATGATGTATAGAAAAATTCCAGACACATATTCTGTCAGTTTTGTTGAGATATCGCAAACAACAAAAAAGTTATTCATATTTATACTTGATTTTCGACTGATCGTTCCTATGGCAGCTATATGATATAGAGGTCCAATCAAAATTTAAAAACAAACTTGATCAAGTTTAATGTCTCTAGCTCTTATAGTCTCTGAGATCGACACGTTCAAACAGACGGACGGCCAGACGGACATGACTCAATCGACTTGGCTGTTGATGCTGATCAAGAATATATATGCTTTATAGAGTCGGAGATGCTTCCTTTTCACAAAACCATTATACCCTCTTTGACCATTTTTAATGGTCACAGGGTATAATAAAAAATTCCCAAAACGTGAGTTTGGTTGAGATATCTTCAAAAATAACAAAAAATTGCATACTTAATCTTAATTTTCAATTAATAGTTCCTATGGCAACTATATGATATAATAGACTGATCAAATTTAATCCTTATAAATAAGACCCCCCAGATGTAAATAACGTCAGTTTGGTTGAGATATCTCAAACAACATAAAAGTTGTTTATACCAAAACTTGAGTTTCGACTGATAGTTCCTATGGTAGCTATATCATATAGTAGTCCGATTCAAAATTAAAAATAGACTTGTCCGCCCGGTATCCAGAAACCTACATATCAAGTTTGAAGTCTGACAGACGGACATGGCTCAATCGACTTTGCTGTTGATACTGATCGAAGAATATATACACTTTATAGGGTCAGAGATGCTTCCTTATGTGTGTCACATACATTTCACAAAACCAGTATACCCCTTAAGACCATTGTCAATGGCCCTGCGTTGCAGGAAGACCCTAATGGCTTAACTCATTTGAATAAATTAAATACCGCATTCTTACAAAATAAAAATAACTTTCTGGAAGCACTGGATAACGCAACAAAGTTGCATACGCTTCTGGCAGATGTTACTTTGTTAAAAGGTTATCAATATGTTACACAAACTTTTAAAGACCAATCAAAATTTAAATCAACAACGGTTTTAGGAATATGGTAACAATTTAATTATTTTGCATTGACACAAAGCAAAAACAAACTTTCTGGCAAAACTAATAATTTCTCCAGCGCAAAAGCTATCAACTACATAGTCTCTACCTGCGGCTGCTGTCTTCTATCAATTTTAAGTAAAAAGTATATATCGAGCCCTATTTGCGAAAATTACGTAAGCGCCAAAAAGAAAATTTTACAGGAGAGTTTTTTTTTAAATTATTTTAGATTTCGTTCGTATGTCGTGTCTCGCTTTCGTTATAATAGGCTAGCCAATATCTCCGTACATATATTCAAATAAAATTTAACACTTTTGGTGCAGATGCTGTTGGCATTTATGAACACACTTGCATAAAAAACAAATTTCGGAAAAATGTCGCTGACGTAATTTTCGCAAATATGGCTCGGTATATTCAGTTATCAGGTAATATTGACTAACATTCGACTACAACAGTAATAGCAACCCTAAATATGTACCGATCATGCAGTAATCGCTATTATGAAATGTTTCTAAATTTATAATCGGGAATAAGTCCACATTCAGAGATTTAAGCTTATAAACGATTTGATACAAACAAACTGACCTTTCATCTCGTTTTGGGAAGGCTACTAAAAATTTCAAATTTAATTGTCTTTTGAACCACTAGACGAATTTTTATGATCGAGGTGTCATTCGAGTGTTCTCGACTGTAGCGATCGAAGCGAGTCTTGGGTAGGTGAGGGAAGCGAGCACATGGCGGAGCAACCTTGCTTTATTTATGAAAAGCCGTTTTTATTTTAAGGGCGGAAAGAGTAAGTTTCTTAAAACTCTTTTCTGGCTTAAGCTGCAGGGGTTTGAATTTGAGTTTGTTTTATTTGGCTTATGTTAAACTAGCGGCTTAGAAACAAAATTGGGATAAACATTTCTAAATCTACGGTAGGAAATAAGTTTCCAAAATTTCTGAATCACTTTAATACATACAAACAAGCAAACCGACTTCATCCCATTTTGGGAAGGCCACTAAACATTTTAAATGTTCATATCTATTAAACGAGTTGTCGGATTCAGATGGTCGATGTATTACTTGGCGCCTTTTTTTATACCCGTGCCCATTGAAAATGGTCAAAAAGGGTATAATGGTTTTGTGCAATGTATGTAACAGGCAGAAGGAAACATCTCCGACCCTATAAAGTATATAGTATAGGTCTGCATGAATGTACTCATTTCTAGCTCCACAGTACTGTACAGTTGTGTAGTGTTCTTAAAACTACTGCACTCATTCTTTGCTGTGCAGAATATTCGATAACCAGAAGAAGATATCACAACATTTTTACTGTTCTCACCCAAAGTGAGTACGGAAGAGGTTGTACTCTTCGTGAGTAAATACTATATTTGTTCTGTTTTAAAACGTTGTACACCTAGTGCTATTATGAGTACAGCTTGTGTGTGCTATTATACAAGTGTACAGATGAGTTCAGTTCTTTGCAAAACGTCAAAATTAGTTTCAAGATATTGGAAGCTCCGGCTAGCAGTGCAGCATCGGAAAGGGCTTTTTCGGTCGCTAAAAACTTAATGACTGAAAAATGCAGAAAAATTGCCACCACTGAAGACATATTGATGTATTAAATAATAAATCATTTTTAACATAAAATAATTAATATAATTACTTTTAATTAAAATTTGTTACACTCTTTATTTTATAGTAAATATATTTAAAAGGAAAAAATAAACCAATAATCTCTATCTTGTTCTTGCACATGACATACCGGTTCGCTTATGCCGTCAAATGCATCTCTAATAATAACTTACTGTACAGTAAGTCAAATGCATCTCTAATAATAACTTACTGTACAGTAAGTTAACTGCACACCAAAACATTGTACAGTGAGTGAATTGCACAACAGCTTTATTGTACACACTATCTGTCAATACAGGCAATATAATAGTACTCACTCACACTCTATTGAAGCTGTGCAGAAAAAAACGGTACCCACTTTCAAAATGAATGATTCATTTGCCCTTGTGGATGCATTCATGCAGAAGTCTAGTATATATATTCTTGATCAGTATCAATTGCCGAGTCGATTGAGCCATGTCCGTCTGTTTGAGTCAAAGGATCTCGGAGACTATAAGAGCTAGAGACTTGACACTTGGTGTGTATGTTCCTGGTAAGCGGGCCCAAATCAAGTTTGTCTTAAAATTTTGATCGGACCACTATATCATATAGCTGCCATAGGAACGATCAGTCCAAAATCAAGTTTTAGTATGAAAAATTTTTTTGTTGCTCAAGATATCTCAATCAAACTAATAGAATATGCATATGAGGTGGTCACATACATTCTGACCAAACTTGGTTAAAATCGGGCTACTATATCATATAGCTGCCATAGGAAAGATCAGTCGCAAATCAAGCTTTAGTATGAAAAACTTTTTTGTTGCTTGAGATATCTCAACCAAACTGAGACAATATGCTTGTGGGTTAGTCCCATACATCCTGACCAAACTTCGTTAAAATCGGTCTACTATATCATATAGCTGCCATAGGAACGATCAGTCGAAAATCAAGTTTTGGTATGAAAAACTTTTTTGTTTATTGAGATAGCTCAACCAATCTAACAGAATTTACATCTGGGGTTATCTTATACATTCTGACCGAGGTTGGCTAAAATCGGTCAGCTATATCATATAGCTGCCATAGGAACAATCAGTCGAAAATCAAGCTTTAGTATGAAAAACTTTTTTGCTTATTGAGATAGCTCAACCAATCTAACAGAATTTGCATCTGGGGTTATCTTACACATTCTGACCGAGGTTGGCTAAAATCGGTCAGCTATATCATATAGCTGCCATAGGAACAATCAGTCGAAAATCAAGCTTTAGTATGAAAAACTTTTTTGCTTATTGAGATAGCTCAACCAATCTAACAGAATTTGCATCTGGGGTTATCTTACACATTCTGACCGAGGTTGGTTGAAATCGGTTCACTATATCATACAGCTGCCATAGGAACAATCAGTCAAAAACCAAGCTTTAGTATGAAAAGCTTTTTTGTTTTATTTGGTTGAAATCGGTCTACTATATTATAAAGCTGCCATAGGAACGATTGGTCGAAAATGTATACTGAGTAGGAAAATTTTTCTGGAGATACCACAATCAGACTAGCAGATTGGGAATTTTCTATTGTGTTATACCTCCTGATACAATGTTTTATATATGTACAGATTTATATTATTTTCTTTTAATCAGGAATTGCTTTTCCATAGTAAGTACGGGATTTCCGACAGTTGAGTATGCTCGACTGTAGCACCGCCCACTAGTTTATTTCTTAAGATATCTTAACCAAACTCACAGATTGTATGTTTGGGGGTATCTCTTACATCGTGATTAAGTTTGATTCAAATCAGATTACTATATCATATAGCTGCCATAAATCAATCGAATGAAAATTAACATTTAGAACGAAAAACTTTTTTGTTTCTTGAGATATCTCAACATAACTCAAAATTTTGATATTTGGGACTAACTCTTACATACTGACCAAATTTTGTGGAAGTCGGATGACTATATCATATAGCTGCCATAGGAACAATCAGATGGAAATTAACCTTTAGTACGAAACTCGCAGATTAGCTCTTCTGGCCAAATCTCTACTAATTCACGAAATTTAGCTTTTTCCCGCCAAATCTGACTTTTTTCCGCTATATCACAAAATCTGATTTTTAGGCAAAGTCCAATTACAAGGAAAAAATAATTACAGCAATGGTCACGAAATTTAATGTCTTATATAAAATTTTGATTTCGTATAATCTTCACAAACCGGACAACTAAAGACCAGCCTTTCAATTCTGCGAGCAGAGAGAGACGGGGGTCGGCGAGCGAAGCGATCAGGGGGCGAAGGCCCCTAGTATGTTATATATGTAATTTGTTGGAAAGGTATTTTGAAGGGCTTTTATGCAACCCGTTTTTTTGTTTCGTTCGAATCGATCACGAAACGATCTCTTACTGACCGCTCGATACGAACAAAACTGTTCGTCGTTCAGCTACTGAGAGTCAGAAGTGAGCAAAGCAAGCATTGAGTCGTCAAAAAGGGTCTTCATTTTTGTTGGTACTTTTGCCTTATGTTTTTGCCTAAGATATTTCATCACAGGCAAATCCTTAGAGAGAAAGGGAGAAGAGGATAGGGCGCTCATTTGTGTGCATATGCGTATATTTACCTATCCACACGCGCAGCCCACATACATGCTCAGAAGTCCTTTGCCGAGATTTTACGAAGTATTGGGTCTTGACTGAACACATGGCCAAGCGAACGACCAAAAACGCTCGTCGGTTGAGCGTAGAGCAAGTCAAAGTCGAACGAAGTTTAAACGGGTTTTTTTGAGACAGTTTCGCATTGCGTCAGTGAACGAGTGTTTTTTTTTCTGACAACTAGCACGAGTGCGACCAAATCTTACGAGCTCTGCTTTAAGGCATAGCTTTATACGATGTGCCCATTGAAAATGGTCAAAAAGGGTATAATGGTTTTGTGGAATGTATGTTACAGGCAGAAGGAAGTATCTCCGACCCCATAAAGTGTATATATTCTTGATCAGAATCAACAGCCGAGTCCATTGAGCCATGTCCGTCTGTTTGAGTCAAAGGATCCCAGAGATTATAAGAGCTAGAGACTTCAAATCTGGTATGTAGGGTTTTAGATACCGGGAGCAGATGAAGTTTATTTTTAAATTTGGATCGAACTACTATATTATATAGCTACCATAGGAACGATCAGTCAAAAGTTTTAGTACGAAAAACTTTTTTGTTGTTTGAGATATCTCGACCAAACTGATAGAGTATGCGTCTGGAGTAGTATCCTACATCCTGACCGAACTCGGACCACTATATCAAACAGCCGCCATAGGAACGATCAGTCGAAAATTAAGATTTAGTAAGAAAATTGTTGTTATTTTTAGAGATATCTGAATCAAACACAGATTGGGATTTTGGAATGTTGTTTAAATCGGTTCACTATATCATATAGAACAATTAGTCGAAAATTTAATGCGGCACCGTCAAAACCTCGCACAGTGAGAGATTTTGCCAATCTAGGGGGACCTAATTTCGACTTGAAATTTGGAGTGAATATTCAAATACTCTCAAAGAAATTTTTGATTTAAAAGTTAAAGTGGGCGTGGCACATTAAAAAGCGTAAAATACAAAAAAAAAAAAACAGAAATTTGTCCTGTTTTTAACATTCAATATAAAAAAACTTATTTTTTTTCAAAAAAGTATCAGGTTAGAATTTTTTGTTTTAATTTTAGCCAATTAAAAAAAGTATTTTTTTTTCAAATTGATTACTTTTGTTATATGTGCATGCTTTTGATTGTAACTTCAAAATTACGGGCCGAAAATATTTAAAACTGGTTTTAAAAGTAATTAATTAATTGAAAGAAAAAAGCATTTTCATATTTTTCACTAATTTTTAAAATTAAAAAACAAACTTAAAAATAAAAAAACCAAAAAAATAAACGAAATAACTTTTTGCAGATCTTTACCTTTTCTTTGCTGTGTTTTTGAGCAACAATCGGAAAATAGTTCTATAGTTCTTCCGCTGCGGACTGAGGTTGAAGGCGCGTCATTAATCTTATAATCAACGTCTTTTATTATGCCCTGAAGCCAACTTACATTATTGGTCATAAATCTGGATTTATCTCTTCTAGATTTAACTTAAATTAATGGCACATTTTTTATAAGTAGTACTTTAATTTCTTATGATCAATACCATTGCCAAGGGCGGCGTAATTCGAAAAAACCTGACATCACCTTTAACTTAGGGTTATAAGTTAAAACTTAAAATTTTTTATGCCAGAGGGTGTAGGATCATGCCCGGCATCTAAACACCCATTTTCAACAGGATTGGTTCATAAATTGTGAAGATATTAACAAGTTTGTGGCAGCAAGGAAATATAATTAATTTGATTAATTAATTCATTTTACATTTACTCTTCCAGAATGTACGTATGTCGAGTTAGCCAGCGTCTGCCTAACTGACGAAGTGATAGGTGGGCGGCTTGCTAACCATGAGGCGCGAAATCGAGTCCGGGCGACGCGTGCATGATTTTATGTTTTTCTTTTATTTAATTCTCTGTAAGTATGGGTCTGATGGTAAGGATGCAAGCACGTGCGGTAGAGGTCGTGGGTTCGAGTCTTGGTTGTGACATTCAAAGATATTTTTATTTTCGTTTTTTTTTATTATTATTTATTCCTTTTAATGTATTTAAAAAATTTAATAATATCGTGCAAGATGGTACATACACTCATTTATATCATATATGTAAGATAGCTGCCATAGAAACAATTGCTCTATAATTAAGGATTAGTATAAAAATTATTGTCCTTTCTAGAGATATCTTTATCGAACTTGCTGCGTTTTACCTAGGCTCGGGGTATTTTACTTTCGATTACACTCGACTGTTCCGCTTGTTTTCTAAAGTATATAGGTGAATGGTTACAGGAGAAATAAGCTTTTTTATACCACATTTTGGTGATTTGCGAAAAAAACGCCGATATCGATTTTTTTAATTTTTAATATGTTTTAGTATGTATGTTTTACGGGTGGGTTTGAAAGATATTACCTGTTAAGCAAAGTACTGAGTAGCTGAAAACATTTTGGGAGCTCAAAATGTTCAATGTTTTCATATATGGCTTACAAACTGCAGTGTGACAGCATAACACCAAAAATCTCTGTAAAGTTGACTGGTCACACTGTTGCGTCACTGTGCACAACGAACAAATAAATAAAATTGCGAATAACAAAAGTGAGAAAATGTACCAAATAAACATAATATGAGAAGTGGCAGCGACTAATACCCTAATTATGGGATTAATGGTCACTTATATGCTGTTCTGAAAGAGGCAGAAGAGCAGGAAAGAAACATCAAGGGGCGATTTAGTAACGTAGCTTTCCCATGCACGATGTTTTGAAAGGTCAAAATAAATCTACCAAACTGTGTTGTAAAACACCCGAAAATTTTCTGTGCAGCCCACATTTAGGTACTGAATACAAGGGTTTAGAAATCGCCTTACAAAATAATTTCGAGCCAGTTTGCAACCCTTTTTTTATATTGAGTTACCTTTCAAACATGATTTTCAGCTACTGAGTACCTTGCTTTACCTTAACTCTTTTTAATTTTTATACCCTCTGCCCATTAAAAATGTTCAAAAAGGGATTTAGTACGAAAAACGTCTTTACGAAGTAATAGTCTAGTGACAAAAACATTTCCATTCCATAAAACTTCTGATATTTCATTTTGTGACGAACGATTAAACTTATTCTAAAAAAAAAAGTTTGGCATTCGGCACATTGCGCAATAAGCTCCCAATTCTTCTTACCTAATAAAAATAACTTTTTTGGGCAGTGCCGTTAAAGATGGAAAGGTGAAATTTTCACACAACATAGCTGAAGCAATTTTATCGTGCAATAAGACGGCGTTCTGCGAAAAGTGAGTTGATCAAATTCGGGGTCAAAGTTCAGGGAATTGCTTAGTATGAAAAACTTTTTTGTGTCTTAAGATATCCCAACCAAACTCACAGATAGTGTATTTGAGTCTGCTTGTTACATCCTGAGCAAATTTGGTCAAAATCGAGAATAGCTGTATAGTTAATATAGCTGTCATAGGAACAATCGGATGCTAATTAGGCTTTAGTATGAAACAATTTGTTGATTTTTAAAATATCTCAACCAAACTCACAGATAGCTGCCAAAGGAACAATCGGATGGAAATTAACCTTTAGTACGAAACTTGCAGATTAGCTCTTTTTGCCAAATATGACTATTTTCCGCCATATCACAAAACCTGGCTAAGTCCAATTACAGGGAAAAAATAATTATAGCAATGGACACGAAATTTAAATTAATATGTATTTTAACAAAAAATGTTATATTATATAAAATTGTGATTCAGTATAATCTTCACAGACCGGACAACTAAGGACCAGACTTTCAATTCTGCGAGCCGGGGGTTGGCGAGCGAAGCGAGCAAGGCGGCGAAGCCCGTTAGTATTATATAAATTTGTTATTCAGCGCAACTTTGATAAACCGGACACCTAAAGACTAGCCTTTCGATGTTGCGAGCGAAGCGAGAAATCAGAAATCTGTGAAATATGTAATTTTTGCGATTAGGCTCGATATGTATTTGTACTGAAAACCGACCACGCCACAATCCAGATGCATACTTCTTATACTGGATGTGCGGCAGAGGTTTAGAGCCAAATTCATGATTTGATGGCGTCTCCTTACCAACTGCCACTCCGGATTCGACCTGCAATGTGGGCTGTATTAGACTTGACGACTTCTTATCTGGTATAAATGTAAGTTTTCGTGAATGCTCGAGTTGTATTTGTGTCATAAAAATACTATGATCTACAAGAAAATTAAGTGAGTGTTTCATCCATCTGCAGTTTCTAATAATTTTTTCTTTACCTGCAGATCCAAAACAAATGACTTCACTGTTCGTTGAAATGAGTACAAGTTTGGGGGGAAAATTATGTTTTGGAAATCGTATTTTGTAAAGCACCGGTCCGTAGCTTGCGAATTGTCTTCGAGTCAGAAGCTCTATTTCGCCCAGGTAACTCTAAAAAAAATGTGTCTTATTTTCAGTTCTTAACTAACGGATTTCACTCACCGTTGTTGGCTTGCCTCGCATAGAGAGCAATACCCGAAGCTGCAGACCTTGTAACTCGGGATTTCGCACGGCAATTATACCAAACCATTCATTTCCATCGAATCGGTATTGAAAAATCTTTGGGCACGGACTTATTGGCACACCTTGGGCAATAGACTTAGTAAATTGCTCAAAGCATATTAGCAAAATTGTGACATTCACTTTCATCATTACTGCTTCTGTACGAGTATTTCTTAACACACATTTACTTGAAAACATACATATATGTGTCTTTGTATATTATAGCACACATTTAAGAAAAGCTCACATCACAAAATTTGTGAATTTGAAGTTAACATGTTTAAAATTACTTTCATAGTAATGTAAAAAATTGTATTGCATTACCTCAAAATTGCATTTTCGAGTTGATTTTTTCCTTAAATGTGTGCGATATGTACATATGTATAAAACATTCATGTATAAGGTGCCGAGATGTTTTAATTCTTGTTTACGTTTTACAAGTAGAGGCAACCGCTTACATTTGCGTTTTTTACATTTGTTGCTGCGAAACAAGTTTGTAGGGGTGTTGATAATATATCAAAATATCGATATTTTATAAAAACTGATATATTTATATCGGGATAAGTTTTTTGCCCAAATATCGAGAATGCGTTATTTTTTGGATATTTTATGATAGAAAAGTTCATGGGAAAGTAATGTCTTTATATTCTGGACTTCGCATAAGGTGGCCATGCCGGGACTATTTAAACTCGCCCTACGGTATCTTATTACCCCTGGTAGCTTAGTGCATTCGGACGTGGCCGTGGCCGTATGATGGGTTTGCACATAACGATACGCGTTAAATGCAAATATTGGAAATAAAAATATTTAATACGTATTATGTAAATTTAAAACTCTTGAAATTTATTTTAATGTTTGTTTAATAAACGCTATATCTCCTTTCTTTTGGAAAAAAAGGGGAAAAAAGATATAAAATATATCGATATTTTCAAAGCGAAATATCAAATATCATTTTGATATTTTTTAAAACGGAAAATATCATCGATACGATATTTTAAAAATATTCGATAGCCCTACAAGTTTGCATCACCAGCATTTGTTAGGTGTTTCAAGCAGAGCTCGTAAAATATGGTCAGCCAAATTTTTCTGAGCGGTCTGCGGTCGACTGGCAGAGCTCGTAGCTTGCACAGCCAGCGAAACTCAAAACATGCGCACTATGAAATACTTTCTACCCTCAAAACTTTTTACCCACATTATTTTATACAAAAGCACGCCCTAAATATAATAAAGTAGTTAAGGTTGATAATTAAAGAAATGCAAGGATTTGATTTATCGCTTATAAATATTTAAATAACCTAGAAGATTAGTTATTAACCGTACAGGGTATGAGAGTTTACATCCAAAATCTTATTCGCAGCAAAGAGGCAAAGCATGTTGCAAATTATCTCAATACGGCATATGCAACCCACATAAGCGCACATTTATTGTAAGATTCACACTTTCAACCAGTTCAGGCTCGGCCCTCCACTATTTCTGACTCTGTCTGGCTATTTCTGGGTTGTATGTGCAAAGAGGATGAGATATGAATATTCTCATTCTATATGATTTCTCGACGCGCGTTGCTTTTGGGCCAGCACAGTTTGTTCTCATTCCCTTTGCACACACATGCGCTGATATTTCTCAATTCATTTGATTATTGAATACACTATCACTATCATTAAAATATAATAAATCATAATCAAGTTGAACCAAACACTCAAATATGAATGTAAATATTACACTATTTTTAGACCCCGTACTTAAAAAAAGTACAGGGGTCTATTAACTTTGTCATAAAAAAAAAAATTTGCGTAACAGGCAGAAGGAGGCGTGGCAGACCCCATAAAGTATATATATTCTTGATCAGCATCAACAGCCGAGACGATATAGCCAT
>JAWNMV010000566.1:0-56653 GCA_035043635.1 Drosophila rellima
CTAAAGAAGCAATTAAAGTCATGATCAAAAATTGTGATCATGGCAAATTAAAGACAATACTGAAAGCAGGTACATTCACAACCATGAATGAAGCCGTCAGTAAGTACATACATTGTAGTACTGAGATGACGGGTAGTGCAAGCTCCATTGTGTATTGCCAGAGAGGTCAATCCCAACGTGGTAATTATAACAGAGGTAATTACCGCGTTAGAGGCAATGGTCGTGGTAATAAGAATAGAAACAACTATTACCGAAATTATGGCCAAAATAACAACAATAATTATGGAAGAGGTTGTGGAAATTGTAGAGGAAACAACCGTCAACACGGAGATAACAACTACAATAACCACCAAAACACCTCAACCAATTACATGCAAAATGGTAATGTACGACAAGCTCAAAACACGTCGGAAAACCAGCAGACCCCCTTAAGCAGTCAAAATTAATAAAAACAACAGTTCACACTATAAATCTTAATTTAAATATATTTATCAGCGTTCAAAATGAGCATACTGGTAGGAAATTAACATTTTTAATAGATACAGGAGTTGACATTTCAGTCAAAAAAAAAAAATTCTGATCAATTTTTATTGCCAATTAGATTTCACTACAGAAAGTGACTGTTTCATTTTAAGACTCAATAATATTGTACATTCCATACAAATACCAATTTTCCATAGCATCAACAACAACGAGATAATTATACCATCACGTTGTGAAGTAATAAGAAAAATTAACGTAAATACTAAAATTAACCAAATCCTAATACCTAATCAGGAGATAGGAGATGGTATATTTGTTGGTAATTCAATTTCAGATTAAAAAAACGCATACGTGCGAATATTAAAAACAACCCACAGCAATAAAATTTTAAATATATAAGAAATAAATTTTGAACCATTATCCGATTATCAAATAGCAGACTCACACGACTCAAAGAGAAGAGTCAATTCTCATTAAAAAATAACTTTACACCAGCATATAAGAAAATAATGACAGAATTATGCTCTAAATATAGTGATATTTTTGGATTAGAAACTGAACCAATCACAACTAATAACTTTTACAAGCAGAAACTAAGATTGAAAGATGATGAACCAAGTTATATTAAGAACTATAGAACTTCTCATTCACAACAAGCCGAAATAACCAAACAAGTAACTAAACTTGTTAATGATAAAATAGTAGAACCCTCTGTGTCTGAATATAATAGCCTGTTACTATTAGTTCCAAAAAAAAATCCTTACCGGATTCAGCGGAGAAAAGATGGCGTTTAGTAATGACTATCGTCAAATTAATAAAAAATTATTAGCTGATAAATTTCCACTTCCAAGAATATTTGATATTCTTGACCAATTAGACCGAGCAAAGTATTTCTCGTGCCTAGATCTCATGTCTGGATTTCATCAAATAGAACTTGAAGAAAATATAAGAAATATAACGTCCTTTTCTACGAGCAATAGCTCTTATCGTTTTACACGATTAGCTTACGGTTTAAAAAGAGCGCCAAATTCCTTTAAAAGAATGATGACAATGGCATTCATGGGTCTTGAACCATCTCAAGCATTCCTATACATGGATGATTTGATTGTCATCGGTTGTTCTGAGAAGCATATGACACAAAATCTCACAAATGTTTTAAATCTATGCAGAAAAACCAACATCAAGTGGCATCCAGATAAGTGCTCATTCTTCATGAAGGAGGTCACTTTTCTTGGACACAAATGCACCGATAAAGGTATATTGCCTGACGACACCAAATATGATGTTATTAGGAAATACCCAGTCCCTACGTATGTCCCTATGTAGACAGCGCTAGAAGATTCGTTGCATTTTGCAATTATTATAGACGTTTCATTAAAAATTTTGCAGACTACTCACGTCATACATATAACAAGACTTTAAAAAAAGAATGTAAAATTTGAATGGTCTACCGAATGTCAGAACGCATTCGAATACTTAAAGAAAGCTTTAATGAAGCCTACTTTTCTACAGTATCCCGATTTTAGCAAAGAATTTTGCATAATCACAGAAGCTAGCAAAGAGGCATGTGAAGCAGTTTTAATACAAAACTATAATCTTCTATTACCTGTAGCATATGCATCTCGCAGTTTCATTAAAGTTGAAAGTAATAAGTCAACCACAGAACAAGAGCTATCAGCGATTCATTGGGCAATTAATCATTTCAAACCATATATTGTAGCATATCTACCCTACCATTATCATAAATCAAAGGGTATAACAATCCGTTAATACATTGTGACACTTTGTCATAATGAATACAAATATACAAATGCCCAAAGTACATTAAAAGACCGCTTAGAATTACATAAACATTCCAGCGCACAAGCAATACGATCCATCGCTTATACACAAGCCGATCGCGGCGCGTGGGAATGCTGACCATGCATTTTGCAGCTCAAGTGGTCAAACCATACACAACATATGCATGCCTTCTGCATACATATGTATATACCAACATACTTATACTTACATATAAACACATAGATATAAGCATTGCATGCTTCGGGTTAGCTGAACCCAACATGAACACATAAGAATTATTCTCAATAAAGAAACACAACGGAGCAGACGCTCCAAACTAAAACGGTCTTTCTTGAACATATTACATGGCGACCGTGACAAAAGTCACAGGCTGCAGTCTTGTTGAACAAAGTGCGAAGTGCATAATGGCATAATGCCAAGTAAAAAAAAAAAAAAAACATTAAAGCATTGCAAAAATCAAAGTGTGAATCGTTTAAGTCCCAGACACATAACGAAAAAATGCCATTGAATTTGTTGGCGGTGGAAAGTGTCCAAAGGCAGCTGAAAAGAAAAGAAACATATTACATGGCTTTAAGATACGTCATCTACTGTGAATTAAATTAAACAACAAAAGTTGCAAATAATTGATGGCAGAGGAGCCCAAGTTCGAGACAGCTGTTCCTATTGAGCAAAGGGATTTGCCGACGTTGCAAGAGGCCTTGCAGGCAAATCCAGCCCACTCACAATAGATGAGTACCGGGCTCGACAAGAAAAAAAAGCGATACCAAAGCACAAAAGGAGTGGACGGAGAGTGAAACTCTTGCAGCAACGGCGACTGGTCAAGGAAATGATTCAGTTAGCCAAAGATGAATCAGCGCTACACAGGCTGCATAATTGCGAATGCCCCAGTTTGCTTTAACATTAAGATCTAATTTCAAGCCTATGTGGGCAACCGCTGCTTGAAAAAATACTAAACACCGATAGGCTTTACACTAACAAATGTGGTTGGAGAATTTTTTTTTTTAAAACAAAACAAATGAATTGTAAACCGAAATGTGAGCCAACCACATTCTATAACAACTAATATTTTCATGTCTCTGGCGCTGGGTATCTATATACTCAGCTGCAATAAAACATTTGTCAAATGATAAACTTAAAAAAAAAAAATAAATCTTTTCATAAAAATTATCACCAAAAATTTTATTTTTGATTTTCAAAGGAGAAAATATTTTTCTTTCTTTACGTAATCCCACAGTTAAAAAATTATGAAAAATAAAAATTTTTAATAGAAAACCTTACTTTTTCTTTCATGAACGCTAGAACAAAAAAAAAATAAATAATGTTTTTATTTAATATATATAAAAACAATTAAATTACATTATGGGATGGTTTAGTGATTCTAGTAAGGCAAAAGACAATACTGCCAACGTTGTAAACAACGTCAAGATAATTGATCACACAGACAATATAAAATCGTTGTGGATCCTGTTAAGCATAATAAAATTATTAAGAAAAGATACATGAGTAGGGCAAATAACTTAGATAAGATCTAAAAATGAATTAGGATAAAATAGATCACGTTTACGAAAGCTTTCCAAATTTTCGCATTAATGCGATTAGAGTTTTACATTCCCATTGCGAATACATATCAGTATATTAGTTCGAGACTGGTTATATAGAAGCTGTCGGCGGAATCTGTAGCCCACTTACACACTGCGATAAAGCAGAAAAGGCAATGGTACTTTCAACACTACCATATGTCAGGGTAAAATTAACAGAAAAAGAAGACCCATATTTAGGTATAGCAATTACATGGTTAGTACGCTTACAAAAGTAAGAAAATTCCAGTAAAAGAACGGAATGGAACCAAATTGCGAAACATATAGACGCATTTCGTTACAAATTTGATAAATCTTACAAATGCGTCAATAAAGATGCAGTTATAAAAGCGGAAACACTAAAAAACCATTAAGAAATATTAGTAAGGAAATACAATAATATAGTTACCTTAGTAAATAGTTATGAAAATATATTCACATCTGAGCACAATAGTAAATGTTTAAGGGTAATAAAATCCCTAAACACAAGATTGATTACTGTCACCAATAGCGACATATTCAGATAAACGTGCCAGAAAGTCTTAATCAATTGGCGGAGTTTGATCCCGACCAATTAAAAGAATTAGACGAATCAATTCAACCAAGCGACGCTGAATCTGATAGTGACATTGAAACACTAGAAGAAAGCGATCCAATCGAAACCAAACCGGAAATAATAACAATCTCTGAAATGGCACAAACATTTGTAGAGTTTATCAAGCTAGCCATATCTCTGATACCAGAGTTTGACGGTAAGCCGGAAAATCTAAAAATTTTTCTAGATTCTTTGAATCTATTAGAAACCTTAAAAGGCACACATGAGCTAACAGCCATAAGCCTTATAAAAACAAAGCTATAAGGCCATGCGAGGAATTTAATAAGTAATGAGCAGACAATTGCTGCAATCATTACGCAACTATCAAATACAGTAAAAGGAGAATCGGTAGAAGTTGTATCTGCTAAGCTTCTTAATCTGCAACAGAAAAATAAAACGGCTAACCAATACACCCAAGAGGTAGAAAAACTGGCAAAGGCCTTTGAAGGCGCCTATATCAGTGAAGGTTTAAGCCAATCACTTGCAAACAAATACAGCACTACAACAGCAGTAAAAGCTATGACCCAAAATTGTTCAATTGATAAGGTAAAACTTATCATGCAGGCAGGCACATTCACAAATATGAATGATGCCGTTTCCAAATTTGTCAATAGTTGCACGGAGATAACAGGTCAAAGCAACACTGTCCTGTATTATCGACGAGGTGCAAACCACAATAATAGAGGAGGCCGAGGTTATAATCGTGGCAGAAATTACAGCCACAACAATTACAACCGAGGCGGTAACAAACACAACAACAACAACAATAATTACAATAATCGTGGAGGAAGACGAGGCCAAAATCGAGGAAGAGGCCGAGGTAACTCCAACCAAGGTTATAATAGTAACAATGTGAGAATGGCGCAAAATACGCCGGAAAACTCTCAGAACCCTTTAGGAAACAACCAGTAAATGCAAAGGTTCATTCCATCAATTACAGTCTTAATATATTTGTCACTTTTTATAATCATTCAACTGAAAATAAACTCACATTCCTAATAGATACTGGTTGAGGCACATTTGGAGGGTTTTGCACCTTAGGCACGAGCTCAATGCTCAGATGGTCAAGAGCCTCCAGAGTTGTTTTGGCATAATGAGCAGAGGCTAAGTCGGGCCAAAACATCGCTTTATCATT
This sequence comes from Drosophila rellima, assembly GCA_035043635.1. Classification (NCBI taxonomy): domain Eukaryota; kingdom Metazoa; phylum Arthropoda; class Insecta; order Diptera; family Drosophilidae; genus Drosophila; species Drosophila rellima. The sequence goes on from JAWNMV010000566.1 coordinate 5,594, forward strand.
CGCATGATACTTATCAATACATTTTTTAAGCGCGAGATGACAATTTTCCTTATAATTTTGCGCATTCACAGCCTATCCTGCCTTAAAAAATACAGGATTACTGATTCCACGCTCGCTTATGGCCAGCCACAGTAAAACCTTTTTAGGAAACTTTGTTTTTGTAATTGCAGTGACATTTCTAGGTGGTTGAGTATTGGGAAGCTTGAAGTAATATTTCGAGGTCTATTCATGACCCTTCACTGTAAAATACGACTCATCATCCATTATGCAAACCTTTGAGCAGCTTGCAGAAAACAAATTTCTAGAGAGCGCACGCAGCCGAAGTTTTATTGTCTCTCTCTGTACTTCTGTGACTTTAGGAACGGTTTTTTAGAACATTTCATCACTCCCATGTCTTTTATATATTTTTTAACAGTTTTGTCGATCATATTGTATTTTTTGGCAAGCGCACGATACGATTTAGATGTGCGACCCACAATTTCAGCCTTCAATTTGGCTCTATCTTAAGACTGCTGTTATGGACATTTTTTTCCGGACCCAGGGGCTCTATTAATTTTTTTTTCATTCTGAACATCAGAATTTACTTTATAAATAAAAGTTTTCTCAAAGCCCATCGTAGAAAAGGAATGAAAAATTGAATTTTTCGGCTGAAATGGGTTATTTGTGCAATATGTGCAAATCAATTTTCGACGCTCTGCTGTGCTCAGAGACATTTCAGCAACTACGCATTATCTAGAAAGCTAATTGTTGGTGCAATGCATGCTGAAACAGTACCGTTTATTATCGTGCGCTTTTGTTTTGCTCTGTCAATTTTTGGGACTTATTGGAAACATTTTCAATTTTGTTCGTATTTCATTCCGCATACGTTATCAGGGGACAGCCTAGAACCAAAAATTGTTTTTTTTTTTTGTGGAAAACCAACAAGGTTCTTTTTATCAGCAGCAGCAGTACCATTGGCAGACGCTATAGCGGTAGTTGATTGACCACTTGAGGCAGTGGTGGTATCAACGCTTTCATGTGGAACAGCGCTGACAATCAGAAACTTCTTCGGTGTCAGAAGGAACAATATCCATTGATACTTCAGCGCTTTCAGAAGGAACTACATCCATTGACAATGCAACTTTATCAAACCTACTGAGAGTCGTATGAGTAGACGGGGTGGAAAGATTATTGAGGGCAGGAGCGGATGCAGTGGGGGAAAATGGGGGTATTGAAAGCTCATTTGGGCCAATAGACAGCCCAAAATTTGCTTTTTGCGCTTTGGATACTCATTTCAGAGTTTCATGACCTTAAAATTGGCATCCAAAGCTGAGAAGCTATCGGACAGCTTTTTTAACTGTCCGAAAAGATCCCTTAAGCCTCTCTTAGTCTGCCTCATAAATCCCATCATGTCCCAATCAAAATACCTACATGATTCACATGTCCACTTTAAGCCCGAATTAGACTGAATTAGGTCGACAATTCGGCCGTTAAGGCCAGCACATTTAGCATGTGAAATATCAACACACAGCCAGCAGCAGATAAACCCCATCTTTACGTTTGTTCGTACCTAGCAATTTTTATTGTGACAGACATCCATTATTAAGAAAGTACACATTTATATTAAATAATACAAAAGGAAAAAATAAAATAAAATTAGTGGAATAATGTAAATGTTAGTTGAAAGAAAAAAATACTAGACACTCTAGGGTTAATCACTGAAGATGCTGAATTCGTACGTACAAAACAAACAGCAACCAAAGACAAACAATCGAAAGCACAACGGAATCTAACCACAGTAAAAAAACGGACCACCGCGACCAACACCAACAACAAAGCACAAAGTAAAAATACAAAAACAAAAAACATCAGGCGGCAATGCAAAAGCACAAAACAAACATTTCGTTTGGGCTGCAATTTGTTGTTGAATTTAAACACAATTTGTTTAATCTTTAATATTTTGCAATTAAGACTGTGGTGAAACACAACCGATGTATCACACAAGCCTCTAACAACTTAGTGCACAAACTTACAATATAACTAGTGGGCGGTGCTACAGTCGAGCATACTCGACTGTCGGAGACCCCGTACTTACTATGAAAAAGCAACTCCTGGCTTAAAAAAAATAATTTAAATCTGTACATACATATATATAAAACATTGTTTCAGGAGGTATAAGACAATAGAAAATTCCCAATCTGCGAGTCTGATTGTGGTATCTCCAGAAACAACCAAAATTTGCTTACTCAGTATATATTTTGAGATAGCTCAACCAATCTAACAGAATATGCATCTGGAGTGATTTTATACATTCCGACCAAGTTTGGTTGAAATCGGTCTTCTATATAATATAGCTGCCAATATTGATCAAAATTTACTTACTTTTTGGCACTTATTTTCAACAAATAATAAAATATTTTCTAGGCCACTTATAAAGTCCCTTTATAGCGCTAAAAATCAATAATGATCCAAAAATGATGGAAAAAATAAATTTGACTGCTTACAGTGACCACACGATCCAATTGAAAAGACTAAAGTTTGTCAACTGTTTCTCGTTGAGCGATGCAATTTTCCAAGCATTTCAAATGCACCGGTTCAAGAACCGTTATCTTCTAAACAAACATTTTTTGTTTTGTTTTGGGCTTGTTTTCGTACCATTTCTTAATTGACTTCTAAAAGCTCATTGACCTTAAAAATCTTCTTGTTTATTTAATTCAGTCACCCTAGATTGGCAAATTCTTACACTGTGCGCCGGTGCTCTCGGAGCACTCGCTTTTCTCAGGAGCACCGCGTGCCACCAGCTAGATTAAATAAGTAACTTGAATATACATATTATAAAATATGTGAGTTATATAGATAATTTTCAAGTTATTGGCCGCAGTAAGCTTTTCTGCCTATGTATAAATTTTTTCATTTGCTTTGGATTTAAAAAAGGTCCCAGTTAATGCAAAAATTTACCTGAAATACCATCATAAGTCCACCACTCCTCCCAGCTAACTGCGTGCAAAACTGTAAAGAAAAAAAAGCCAGCAAAATTAAATTAAATGTCATATCATAAAGAATTTGTATTCTAAATCAGCGGTGTTCCTGACATTGTCATTCGTTATCAAAAGTGCGAGCAAAAAATAAAACAAATACACTACAAGTTTCTGCTCGATTTGCTGTATGGCTGCTGTTTCGTTTTATTGGGGTCATAAATTGTTTGCGAGCAGCGTCGAAAGATAACGACGATGATGTTGTTTTCTCGATCGCATGCAAGCAAAAGTAACGGTATGAGTAGGGGGGAGTGAAACACGGAACAGCACGACGCACTGAAAGCAAGTGCTTGCCCACCGCTGCACATTGGGCAATTGCGCCTCGCTAGCGGCATTTAAATAATTACTTCCAAAGCAAAATATATATCTTTAATCGGTTTTCTTTACATTTCAGAAAAAAAAATTGTTTTTATATTTATTTTTTAAATATTATTTTTTGTTTAATTTCAATTGCTAAAAAATAATTTAATTTTTATAATTTTTATTAATTGATGATATTTAGAAGACGAAGAAATATTATTTGTAATTTTCGGAATCAGAGTCAGGGAAATCCAGATGCATCATTCAAAGCAAGCTCATAACAACTTCATCCATAAATATATTTATACCCTGTGCCCATTGAAAATGATCAAAAATGGTATAATGGTTTTGTGCAATGTATGTAACAGGCAGAAGGAAGCATCTCCGACCCTATAAAGTATATATATTCTTGATCAGTATCAATAGCCGAGTCGATTGAGCCAAGCCCGTCTGTCTGTCCGGCTGTCCGTGTGTTTGAGCCAAAGGATCTCAGAGACTATAAAAGCTAGAGTTTTCAAATTTGGTATGTAGGTTGCTGGATAGCGGGCGCAGATCAAGTTTGTTTTGAATTTTAGATGCCACGCCTCTTTCGCCTGCCAATCGCAAAAAACGATTATTAGACGCGATCTTTAATAAAACACTTTTTAATTAAACAGGAAGATAAGAAGTAAGCCAATTTAATGACCCTGAAAGTTTCAAAGCGATTGACTATTAAATAGAGAAGATATTTCAAATTTGCTTTTAATTCACATAAATCAAAATCAAAGACATAGGCAAGTGCGAGCGAGATAGCATATGCACATTTGTTTGTGCAAAAACATAACAGTGAGCACGTGTACGAAAAGTGCGAACGCAAATACGAGCGATAGGCAAAATTATCGATATCATTTGGGTAAAATTTCTATCCTATTTTAATATATTAACATGGTTTGAGTTAATACATATTTACGATTGTGTTAAAATATATGTATGTATGTAGATATTAGTATGCATTGCAAAAAGCGATATGTATAAATGCCACTTTATAATTTTGCACCTCGACAAAAGCTGAGTGCTATGCGTTCTCCTGCAGGAGAGACGACAGATCATTTTACAACACTGAATTCTCTGAAAAAAAGTACAGGGGTCTATTAACTTTGTTATAAAAAAAAATGTGCGTAACAGTTAGAAGGAGGCGTGGCAGACCCCATAAAGTATATATATTCTTGATCAGCATCAATAGCCGAGTTGATATAAACATGTCCGTCCGTCTGTAAGAGCGCCTAGATCTCAGAGACTATAAGAGCTAGAGACTTCAAACTTGGTATGTAGGTCCGCTTATATTGCAAGCAGATCAAGTTTGTTTTAGATTTTGGCCACGCCCCCTTGAACGCCTTAAAATCAAATAAATCTAAATTATAAGGGCAATTTAAAAGATAGAGCGTTCTAATTAGGCATAGACCAAGCCAATATTATCCGCCATGTTCGCTGAAAATAATAATAATAATAATAAATAGCGAAGATATTAGACAACTAAATTTGCCTATATTTGCTTTACCTTAACGGAAACCATTACAAAAAAGTTAGACAACAACAACGAAGTTTGACTTATGGTCCAGTAATAATGAAACCTACAATAAACAACTAATTATAAAATAGTTCAGTGGCGCAATGTGTTGAGCGTCCATTTTTTTCTAAAATTTTCATATGGGCCATGGGTCGCGGGTTTGATTTCCGTCATGGACATATATTTTTTTTTTTTTAATATTTATTATTAATGCTTAATGTTATATTTATTATTTATTTATATTTTTAATATTATTTATTAATACAATATTTATTATTATTTATAGTAATGTTATATTTACATAAAATAGAAATATCTTAATTAAAAAGACAATTTAAAGGATATCTCAACCAATCTAAAAGAATATGCATGTAGAATGGTCCTATACATTCTGATCATGTTTGGTTGAAATCGGTCCGATATATCATATAGCTGCCATAGGAACAATCAGTCGAAAACCAAGCTTTAGTATGAAAAGCTTTTTTGTTTTATTTGCTTGAAATCGGTCTACTATATTATTAAGCTGCCATAGGAACGATTGGTCGAAAATGTATACTGAGTAGGCAAATTTTTGTTGTTTCTGGAGATACCACAATCAGACTAGCAGATTGGAAATTTTCTATTGTCTTATACCTCCTGAAGCAATGGAGTTGCTTTTCCATAGTAAGTACGGGGTCTCCGACAGTCGAGTATGCTCGACTGTAGCACCGCCCACTAGTTAATAATTATTATGTTTAATAATAAGCTAGTAAGCTCGCACATATGCTCAATAGGTTTTCCTTTATTATCATTGTATTTATATGCTTAACAAATCCTGCAAGAAGAATAACAAATATTTAAGCATTGCATTTAAATTTAAATTCCGCGTGCAATGTAGCAGCCCTTAACAGCTGATTTTGATAATTGAGAATTATGGCTACTCTTGGCATGAGGAACATCGATTTCAGCTATTACGATTACGATTACGATTTAAGATTTACTATTTTAATTAAATTAAATACAATTTATTCAATCGGACCACTATATCATATAGCTGCCATAGGAACGATCAGTCGAAAGTCAAGTTTTAGTATGAACAACTTTTTTGTTGTTTGAAATATCTCGACCAAACTGACATGCATTTGAATAGGTTCCATATATTCTGAACAAATTGGGTTAAAGTCGGAACAATATAACATATAGCTGCCATTGGAACGGTCAGTCGAAAATTAATATTTAGTATGAAATTGTTTGTTGTTTCTTGAGGTATCCCAAATGTATATTTTATATTGTCTTTGACATTATTATCGAATTTGGTATAAATCCGTTCAGTAGAGTATATAGATGTAACACGAACAATTAGTCGACAATTTAATGCCGCATCATCAAACCTTCGGCGCGCCTAACGGCTTGCAAAAAGGTATGGGGCTATCGGAGTCCCAGGGCACAGGGTATTCTATAGTCGAGTACACTAGACTGTAGCCGCACCTCCTCGCGAGGAGGTTGCACCGAAGCGAGCCGGGGGTAGGCGAGAGAAGCGAGCAGGGGGCGAAGCCCCCTTGTTTTTATAGAAGAAATTAAACCCCCATTGGACAATAAAGATATCAAAGGATCAAAAGAAACCAATAGAGCATTTATGATATCTTTCATAGTTTTTTTCCTGGAATTTTTTTATAGTTATTTTCGCATATGTTTCGAAAGTCCTTGTTCCTGAAATATGAAATTTACAAATTTAATGTGTACCTGGTATGTCCAACACCTACAAATAGAGCCAATGCTTATTCGCTGTAAAATTTTTAAGGTAGCCGCTGAGAGGTTTTCATAGTATTAATTGCCTTACCGCTAAGCTCTTCGTCAGAATTTAACATTAACACCACCTTTAAAGCACTGCGCTTTCCAGCTTCGAACAATCTGCAGCTTGCACGAGGGGTACTTTATATTTTGGGAATAGCAAATAATAGCAAACACTTTTAACTAAAAATGGCTTAATTGTTTTTCAAAATAATCCCCACGATGAGCAAACACTTTTGTATTCGTTCAAACCATTTGTCATATCAGTTTCCTTATTACTCTTGAGACAGTCGAAAACATGGTTTTTGAACGCTTTAACTGATTTTTCGGCGCTCGTAAATCGTTGACCACGCAGTTTACTTTTGATATTCGGGAACAAGAAGAAGCCAAATCAGGACTGTGCGGAGAATGAGTCATCAATTCGATGTTTTGACTGCTGAAAAATTCACCTGTTTGAAGAGATGTATAAGAGCTCGCATTGTCATGATGGAAAATGATTCGTCCATAGCAGTTGGTTTTACGAACTTCTCTACATTACTCAAGGGGAATACTGGCCACAAGACCCATTCGGCCAAAGAAATAGGCGACCATTTTTTTTGATGTGCTTCTTCCACGAACAACTTTGTTTCCGGCTCATACGCATATATTCACTATTCGACACCTTTCACGAAATTAAACACGTCATTAGAAGCACCACGGTCGAACTTTTTAATTATCACTGAGCACGGCAGTCCGCGCTAGTGACGAAAGCATCACGAAGGGTGTGAAAGGTGACTAGTAATATATACAGGAAGAATGGGAAATTCTCTATACCTGTCTGATCAGATCGAGTTATATACCGATCGAAAGGTTTAGTTTTAACTAACAAAAGTGCATACTTAGACTTTTGGAAACTTATTTGGTTTGCCGGAGAATCCGCGTTTTTTGACATATAACACATATCCGGGAAAATTCGTTTTGGCAAGATATTACCTGTTAACTATATATACATTTACGCTGCTTACTAAGTACATGCATGTTCACTGCAGAAATTACCAGTGCCATAATTTAAAAGACTATTTAAAAGATATCTCAACCAATCTAAAAAAATATGCATATGGGATGGTTCCATACATTCGGACCAAGTTTGGTTGAAATCGGCCCGCTGTATCATATAGCTGCCATAGGAACAATTAGTCGTAAATCGAGCTTTAGTATGAAAAACTTTTTTGTTGTCTGAGATATCTCAACCAAACTGACAGAAAATGCATATAAGATGGTTGAAAAAACAGTTTGGCATTCGACACTGCGCCAAAAAGATATTTTTATTAGGTAAGAAGGATTGGGACTTTATTGCACAATGTGCCGAATGCCAAATTTTTTTTTAAGAATAAGTTATATTTTCAATTTAATATCGTTCGTCACAAAATTGGAAATCCGAAATGTTGGGGCATGGAAATGTTTTCTTTACTAGAATTTTACCTCGTGAACAGGTTTTTTTAGTTGTTCTTCACTCGCTCGATTGCGTCTTTGTCTTCTGAATGGCTTGGAACTGGTCTGTCGACCCCAACATCATCGATTGGGATTAGTGGATCCTATTCTCTAAATTCTATACCCGGATCATCCCCGGTTAACAAACTTGAGAAGTGATCCCTCAAAAAAAGAGAGAGTTCTCAGTTGAGTGCATTAGACGTGTTTTCTTGTGTTCTTGTTATTCTAAAAAAACAAGGGGGCTCCGCCCCGTGCTCGCTTCGCTCGCGTGGAGATGCGGCTACAGTCGAGTGTGCTCGACTGCTGAATACCCTGTGCGCTGGCACTCTGATGGCCCCATACCTTTTTGCAAGCCGTTAGGCACGCCGAAGGTTTGATGATGCGGCATTAAATTTTCGACTAATTGTTCGTATTACATCTATATGCTCTTCTGAACGGATTTAATGTAAAATTTCCATCTTGGGATACCTCAAAAAACAACAAACAATTTCATACTAAATATTAATTTTCGACTGACCGTTCCCATGGCAGCTATATGATATAGTGGTTCGGTTTCAACCAAATTTGACCAGGATGTATAGGACCATCCCAAATGTACATCCTGTCAGATTGGTCGAGATATTTTAAACAACAAAAAGTTTATCATACTAAAACTTAATTTTGGACTGATCGTTCCTAGGGCAGCTATATGATATAGTGGTCCGGTTTCAACCAAATTAAATCAGGATATAAAGGACCATCCCAAATGCATATCCTATTAGTGTGGTCGAAATATTTCAAACAACAAAAAAGTTTTTCATACTAAAACTTGATTTTGGACTGATCGTTCCTATGTTAGTATTAAAGTATGTTTTTTTAACCTATTACTATAGGGAATATATGAAATTTAATAATTCAATGCAAATTTTTCATTTACTCATAGCACATTTTGAAATATTCAAATGCAAATTCGAAAAAGTGCAAAAGTTGTGTTTTGAACATTTTTATTGCCCGTTTTGCTTTGATTATTGTTCTTAATGAAAGACATTATGCATTGATATTTCTTCTCTTAAATCTCGGTTTATATTTAAAGCATATAAGAAAAATTTAAGAGGGACGATACGATTGCCAATTACGGCGAATTTCTTATCTGCTTAACCGTAACATTTGTTCACCGTGCGTTGAAGGTATTAAACTTATGAGCATCAAATATTGGGTCCAAACATATATTTTTATACCAAACTAATAAAAAACTAGTGGGCGGTGCTACAGTCGAGCATACTCGACTGTCGGAGACCCAGTAGTTACTATAGAAAAGGTTTAAAGAAAATAATATAAAACATTTCAACCAAATAAAATAAAAAAGTTTTTCATACTAATGCTTGATTTTCGACTGATTATTCCCATGGCAGCTATATGATATAGTAAACCGATTTCAACCAAACTCGGTCAGAATAAATAGGATAACCCCAGATGCATATTCTGTTAGATTGGTTGAGATATCTCAATAAACAAAAAAAATGTTTCATACTAAAGCTTGATTTTCGACTGATTGTTGCTATGGCAGCTATATTATATAGCAAACCGACTTCAACCAAACTTGGTCAGAATGTATAGAACTATCCTTTATGCATATTCTGTTAGATTGGTTGAGATATCCTTTAAATTGTCGTTTAAAATAAGATATTTCTAATTTGTGGGTGTTAAAGTGGGCGTGGCCAAAATCTAAAACAAACTTGATCTGCTTGCAATATAGACGGACCTACATACCAAGTTTGAAGGCTCTAGCTCTTATAGTATCTGAGATCTAGGCGCTCTTACAGACGGACGGACAAACGGACAGACAGAAAGACGGACATGGCTATATCGACTCGGCTGTTGATGCTGATCAAGAATATATATACTTTAGTTAATAGACCCCTGTACTTTTTTTAATTACGGGGTCAAAAAATGTTGGATGAAAATATTCACCGATTTGCCTTTAAAACTTTTTTTATAAGTTTGTCGCGTGCGACACGGTAAGTCTAAAATGTATAAATTATAAATAATTTTTTTTTTCTAAAATTTAAACTATAAATTGTTTTAATATAGATGTGTGAAAACGGAGGCGAGAAAAATAAATCCAACTGATATTAATAATACTATTATCACTTAAGTTTGTTTCTGTTCATTGTTTTTTTCTCATATAAGATGAACACACTTATTTTTGTTTTACTTTATTGAAGATATTTTGTTAAGTTCGTTATAGTTGTTTTAAAATAAATTTACTAAATATATTTAAAATCATTTAAAAACATATTAAGCACGTCTAATTACTTAAAAGATACTAAAATAAACATAACAAGGGGACTCCGCCCCCTGCTCGCTTCGCTCGCCTTCCCCTGGCCCGCTTCGCTCGCATGGAGGTGCGGCTACAGTCGAGTGTGTTTGACTGTAAAATACCTTGTGCCCTGGCATTCCGATAGCTCCATACCTTTTTGCAAGCCGTTAGGCACGCCTAAGGTTTGATGATGCGGCATTCAATTTTCGACTAATTGTTCGTATTACATCTATATGATCTAATAAACGGACTTGAACCAAATTCGATAATAATGTTAAAGATAATATAAAATTCCCATTATGTGAGTTCTGTTGGAATACCTCAAACAACAACAAACAATTTCATACTAAATATTAATTTTCGACTGACCGTTCCAGAGGCAGCTATATGTTATATTGTTCCGACTTTAACTCAATTTGATCAGACTATATGGAACCATTCCAAATGCATGTCAGTTTGGTAGAGATATTTCAAACAACAAAAAGTTTTCATATAAAATCTTAATTTTCGACTGACCGATCCTATGGCACCTATATAATAAATTGCTCCGATTTCAACCTAAATTTTATCAGGATATATAAGACCATCCCAAATGCATATCCTATTAGTTTGGTCGAGATATTTCAAACAACAAAAAAAATTGTCATACTAAAACTTGATTTTCGACTCCCATGGCAGCTATATGATATAGTAGTCCGATTTTAACCAAATTTGAACAGGATATAAAGAACCATCCCAAATGCATATCCTATTAGTTTGGTCGAGATATTTCAAACAACAAAAAAAATTGACATACTAAAACTTGATTTTCGACTGATCGTTTCTATGGCAGCTACATATATAGTGGTCCGATCCAAATTTAAAAAAAAAAAACTTGATCTGCGCGCGCTATCCAGGAATCTACATACCAAGTTTGAATTCTCTAGCGCTTATAGTCTCTGAGATCCTTTGACTCAAACACACGGACAGACAGACGGACATTGCTCAATCGACTCAACTTTTGATACCGATCAAGAATATATATACTTTATAGGGTCGGAGATACTTCCTTCTGCCTGTTTCATACATTGCACAAATCCATTATACCATTTTTGACCATTTGCCCATTGGGCACAGGGTATAAAAACTCTTTACGAAGTAAAATTCTAGAGACGAAAACATTTCCATGCCCCAAAATTTCTGATATCCAATTTTGTGACGAATGGAATTAAAGTCTATATAAAACTTATTCTTAAGAAAAAAGTTTGGCTTTCGGCACAGCGCAAAAAAGTGAATTTTATATGGTAAAAAGATTCGGGACCTTATTGCGCACTGTGCACCTCGTAAAGAGGTTTTCTTTTCGAAGATATCAGACATTTTTGAAATAGCCTATACCCTACCTAAGGACCAAGAAAAAAAAATAATAAAGAGAATAAGAGCACATTAAATTAAAATGCGTTACAGGATGAGTTAATTAAATACAGCCTTCTTACAAAACAAAATTAAACTGTCTGACAGCACTGGCTATTTTTGCAACACAAAAAAATTGTATACCCTTCTGGCAAATGTTTCTTTGATAAAAGGTTATCACAATACATACTTATAAAAAGCAAATTAAATTTAAATCAAAATTAGTTCAAGGAATATTGTACCGATTCAATGCTTTTGCATTGCCACAAAGCAAAAACAAACTTTAGGCAACACTAGTTTTTTCCCCAACGCAAAAGCTTTCAGTGACAAAATCTCGAGCTCTAGCTTCTACGACACTTTGTTGCTGCAGTCTTCAATCTCTTTTAAGTGAAATGTATATGTTCAGTTAACAATATTAATAATTAATAATTGATTAATTTCGAATAATATTAAACAATTCATTTATTACACATAAAATAAAATTAAACTAAAATAAATTTGCAGGAACACTCCGATGCTTAGCACTTTTAAATAAATGAAAGCCCGCATTGACATATAACATAACTAAATTATCTGGCAGCACTGTTATTTCTGCAGTGATACAGTTAACAGGTAATATCTTGCCGAACCGAATATTCACAGATATGTGTTATATGTCAAAAACGCGGAATAAAATTGCCTACAACATACAATACATTTTATATTGAGCTGAGGTGCAGATTTTTTTTAAGTCGCGAAAGAAATCTTTTTTCACCTGCAGTTTTTTACCTTTCTACTCCAGAAAAAAAGATTGAAAGATTGATTGAAAACGATATATAAACACATATATGTAGCTTCTATCGTTTGGATACTGTGGGGGTCTCAATTTTAGCGGGTTTAGCGATTTCCCGCTAAATTTGCGATTTTTTGAAAAAGTCGTAGAACAAACGTTTCTTGATTTTTGATATGGAATAGATCCTCATTCAAACTTTTAAGCTATTTCAACGCCTAGATCCAAACATCCAATCTGACTTCATGACATTTTGGGAAGGCCACTAAAAATTTCAAATAAAATGATCTTTTGAACTACTGAACGGATATTTATATTTGAGGTGTCATTCGACACGTATTTTTAATACCAAAAGGCTCGTACGGTCCCATTTTCTGCAATCCTCTGAATTTCGCACCTCCCAATTACACCTGATTATCTGACGAATCAAGTTTCCAAAAGTCGAATTATGCGCTTTTGTTAGGTAATACTATACCTTTCGATCGGTATATAGCTCGATCCGATCGGACAGTCGTTGCGAATTTTCCATTCTTCGTGTGTATATTGCTTTCTTCACTAGCGCGGACAGCTGTCCTTTATCTTTATGTTGTTTGAGATATCTCCACCAAACTGACACAATATGCATATGGGATGGTCCCATACTTCCTGACCAAACTTGGTTAAGATCGGACTACTATATTATATAGCTGCCATAGAAACGGTCAGTCGAAAATCAAGTTTTAGTATGAAAAACTTTTTTGTTGTTTGAGATATCTCCACCAAACTGAAAGAATATGCATATAAAATGGTCCCATACATCCTGACCAAAGTTAGTTAAAATCGGACTACTATATCATATAGCTGCCATAGGAACAATTAGTCGTAAATCGAGATTTAGTATGAAAAACTTTTTTGTTGTTTGAGATATCTCAGCCAAACTGACAGAATATGCATATAATATGGTAACAAAAAAACAGTTTTGCATTCGACACTGCGCAAAAAGTTATTTTTGTTAGGTAAGAAGGATTGGGACTTTATTACGCAATGTGCCGAATGCCAAACATTTTTTTTAAGAATAAGTTATATATTTAATTTAATACCATTCGTCACAAAATTGGATATCAGAAATTTTGGGGCATAACAATGTTTTCGTCACCAGAATTCGACCTCTTTAAGAGTTCTTTTACACCAATCGACGCGAACTTTTTATTGAGCGATTGATAAATTATGGGGTATCCAACGCGAGCAAATTATTTTTATGACTAAATGTTCATGCAAACTCGATTGAACTCAAGTGGAACTTATGTGCAAGGATGACTCTATCTCACGATTTTACACATAATGATCTTGCATTATCAGTTCACGAACTGAATCGATGTTTTTTGGCAGAACAACTGGTTTTAGACGATATTCACGGAATTCGTCGGCGACCGAACTACAACCACGATTGAATTCACTATACCAGCTATATTCTGTGGATTTGGATTACAAGGAACTTAGTTCATCGACACATTTTTGTTGAGATAATCTACGTCTAAAGTTGTAGAAACTAATCCAACGAACACTTTCTCTCGAAATTTCCATTGTTAAAACATTATTATAGTGTTGCCAGTTTTTAGCTTTTGACATTAGTGTTGACGATTCTCGAAATATAAATAGTACCCCTCGTAAGTACCAAAATACAACGGATTAGAATTCTTTATGCATCCGTCAGACGAGCATTTTTTAACCGACACTTTTTCAATATCGGTGAATTTGCCATTCACATAATTCGCATCGGTTTTCAAACCAAAATCCCATCACTCTAAACAATTTCATACAAAAATGTTTTAATCAAATAGGCATATGAGCGTCACAAAAAACCGATGGAAATAGGACGTGTTCTATTTTTATCGGTGAAAAACCCACACTTTTTAGATTCTGAGGGTTCACACGACAACGTCGGTTTTTCAACAAAAAGTGTCGGTGAAAAAACGCTCGTCTGATGGAAGCTTTGTTTAATACTCCGAAAGATCTATTTTTTGACGTCCAACATTTGGTTTGAGGATGTTCATCCCATTAACAATAGTGGCATATTAGCCATATATAGCCATTCTTGGTTACTGTTTTCGAAAAACACCTTGATTCTACCACAGTTGTTCCACTTTTGGATAAAGCCTTCTAGAAAAATGTCGAGATTTTTTTATAAATCTCGCACAGCTTTTCCTGGATATACTTAAGTTTATTTAGGGCAGTACAAAATACATAGTTTTCAATGGCGAGAAACTTCGTTGTAGGGATTACTTCGTCGAGCCATACTAAAATAAGGCTCCGATATAATACTAACATTCTGCCTAAAAAGTGCCATTTGAAGTAAAATGTAGTTCATATTGAATATTTTGAAGGAACAATGATTCAAACCTCCAGATAAAATGAAAGTTGAACTGAATTCAGGTGAATCTGGTAAGTTATACTTCATGAAAATTTTTTTTTTAGAACAAGATATATATGGGCACTTCACTAATGTCGAATGCGACATTCGTACGTATTCAAAGTGAAAAAAAACATATGCCAAGACACTTTTTTATTTTGACTAAAGGCGAATCTTATTGCTCTTGTTAAGCACTATTATTGATACTAAGGTTGATTTTGGTCAACTGTTCGTTTTCAAGATAATTTAAAAAAACTGAGGCATTCGCACGCGACTTAAACAGAAGTCAATTTTTCAGCGACCAGTTTTAACACTGATTTCAGCGAAATCTGCAAGAATATTTTATTGCGGCTAATATTAGAATGTAATGCATTGATTTATCTAAATAATGTTTTTTATTTAATTCAAAAATATTCAGTAATTTTTTTTATTCAATTTTATTCATTTTTGCACGCGACATTTTGTTCCATTATACTTTTTATACCCTGTGCCCATTGAAAATGGTTAAAAAGGGTATAATGGTTTTGTGCAATGTATGTAACAGGCAGAAGGAAGCATCTCCGACCCTAAAAAGTATATATATTCTTGATCAGGATCAACAGCCGAGTCGATTGAGCCATGTCCGTCTGTCCGTGTGTTTGAGCCAAAGGATCTCAGAGACTATAAGAGCTAGAGACTTTAAACTTGGTATGTAGGTTCCTAGATAGCGGGCGCAGATGAAGTTTGCTCTAAAAATTGGATGGGTCCACTATATCAGGCTTTCGGCACAGCGCAAAAAAGTGAATTTTATATGGTAAGAAGATTCGGGACCTTATTGCGCACTGTGCACCTCGTAAAGAGGTTTTCTTTTCGAAGATATCAGACATTTTTGAAATAGCCTATACCCTACCTAAGGACCAAGAAAAAAAAATAACAAAGAGAATAAGAGCACATTAAATTAAAATGCGTTACAGGATGAGTTAATTAAATACAGCCTTCTTACAAAACAAAATTAAACTGTCTGACAGCACTGGCTATTTTTGCAACACAAAAAAATTGTATACCCTTCTGGCAAATGTTTCTTTGATAAAAGGTTATCACAATACATACTTATAAAAAGCAAATTAAATTTAAATCAAAATTAGTTCAAGGAATATTGTACCGATTCAATGCTTTTGCATTGCCACAAAGCAAAAACAAACTTTAGGCAACACTAGTTTTTTCCCCAACGCAAAAGCTTTCAGTGACAAAATCTCGAGCTCTAGCTTCTACGACACTTTGTTGCTGCAGTCTTCAATCTCTTTTAAGTGAAATGTATATGTTCAGTTAACAATATTAATAATTAATAATTGATTAATTTCGAATAATATTAAACAATTCATTTATTACACATAAAATAAAATTAAACTAAAATAAATTTGCAGGAACACTCCGATGCTTAGCACTTTTAAATAAATGAAAGCCCGCATTGTCATATAACATAACTAAATTATCTGGCAGCACTGTTATTTCTGCAGTGATACAGTTAACAGGTAATATCTTGCCGAACCGAATTTTCACAGATATGTGTTATATGTCAAAAAACGCGGAATAAAATTGCCTACAACATACAATACATTTTATATTGAGTTGAGGTGCAGATTTTTTTTAAGTCGCGAAAGAAATCTTTTTTCACCTGCAGTTTTTTACCTTTCTACTCCAGAAAAAAAGATTGAAAGATTGATTGAAAACGATATATAAACACATATATGTAGCTTCTATCGTTTGGATACTGTGGGGGTCTCAATTTTAGCGGGTTTAGCGATTTCCCGCTAAATTTGCGATTTTTTGAAAAAGTCGTAGAACAAACGTTTCTTGATTTTTGATATGGAATAGATCCTCATTCAAACTTTTAAGCTATTTCAACGCCTAGATCCAAACATCCAATCTGACTTCATGACATTTTGGGAAGGCCACTAAAAATTTCAAATAAAATGATCTTTTGAACTACTGAACGGATATTTATATTTGAGGTGTCATTCGACACGTATTTTTAATACCAAAAGGCTCGTACGGTCCCATTTGCTGCAATCCTCTGAATTTCGCACCTCCCAATTACACCTGATTATCTGACGAATCAAGTTTCCAAAAGTCGAATTATGCGCTTTTGTTAGGTAATACTATACCTTTCGATCGGTATATAGCTCGATCCGATCGGACAGTCGTTGCGAATTTTCCATTCTTCCTGTGTATATTGCTTTCTTCACTAGCGCGGACAGCTGTCCTTTATCTTTATGTTGTTTGAGATATCTCCACCAAACTGACACAATATGCATATGGGATGGTCCCATACTTCCTGACCAAACTTGGTTAAGATCGGACTACTATATTATATAGCTGCCATAGAAACGGTCAGTCGAAAATCAAGTTTTAGTATGAAAAACTTTTTTGTTGTTTGAGATATCTCCACCAAACTGAAAGAATATGCATATAAAATGGTCCCATACATCCTGACCAAAGTTAGTTAAAATCGGACTACTATATCATATAGCTGCCATAGGAACAATTAGTCGTAAATCGAGATTTAGTATGAAAAACTTTTTTGTTGTTTGAGATATCTCAGCCAAACTGACAGAATATGCATATAATATGGTAACAAAAAAACAGTTTTGCATTCGACACTGCGCAAAAAGTTATTTTTGTTAGGTAAGAAGGATTGGGACTTTATTACGCAATGTGCCGAATGCCAAACATTTTTTTTAAGAATAAGTTATATATTTAATTTAATACCATTCGTCACAAAATTGGATATCAGAAATTTTGGGGCATAACAATGTTTTCGTCACCAGAATTCGACCTCTTTAAGAGTTCTTTTACACCAATCGACGCGAACTTTTTATTGAGCGATTGATAAATTATGGGGTATCCAACGCGAGCAAATTATTTTTATGACTAAATGTTCATGCAAACTCGATTGAACTCAAGTGGAACTTATGTGCAAGGATGACTCTATCTCACGATTTTACACATAATGATCTTGCATTATCAGTTCACGAACTGAATCGATGTTTTTTGGCAGAACAACTGGTTTTAGACGATATTCACGGAATTCGTCGGCGACCGAACTACAACCACGATTGAATTCACTATACCAGCTATATTCTGTGGATTTGGATTACAAGGAACTTAGTTCATCGACACATTTTTGTTGAGATAATCTACGTCTAAAGTTGTAGAAACTAATCCAACGAACACTTTCTCTCGAAATTTCCATTGTTAAAACATTATTATAGTGTTGCCAGTTTTTAGCTTTTGACATTAGTGTTGACGATTCTCGAAATATAAATAGTACCCCTCGTAAGTACCAAAATACAACGGATTAGAATTCTTTATGCATCCGTCAGACGAGCATTTTTTAACCGACACTTTTTCAATATCGGTGAATTTGCCATTCACATAATTCGCATCGGTTTTCAAACCAAAATCCCATCACTCTAAACAATTTCATACAAAAATGTTTTAATCAAATAGGCATATGAGCGTCACAAAAAACCGATGGAAATAGGACGTGTTCTATTTTTATCGGTGAAAAACCCACACTTTTTAGATTCTGAGGGTTCACACGACAACGTCGGTTTTTCAACAAAAAGTGTCGGTGAAAAAACGCTCGTCTGATGGAAGCTTTGTTTAATACTCCGAAAGATCTATTTTTTGACGTCCAACATTTGGTTTGAGGATGTTCATCCCATTAACAATAGTGGCATATTAGCCATATATAGCCATTCTTGGTTACTGTTTTCGAAAAACACCTTGATTCTACCACAGTTGTTCCACTTTTGGATAAAGCCTTCTAGAAAAATGTCGAGATTTTTTTATAAATCTCGCACAGCTTTTCCTGGATATACTTAAGTTTATTTAGGGCAGTACAAAATACATAGTTTTCAATGGCGAGAAACTTCGTTGTGGGGATTACTTCGTCGAGCCATACTAAAATAAGGCTCCGATATAATACTAACATTCTGCCTAAAAAGTGCCATTTGAAGTAAAATGTAGTTCATATTGAATATTTTGAAGGAACAATGATTCAAACCTCCAGATAAAATGAAAGTTGAACTGAATTCAGGTGAATCTGGTAAGTTATACTTCATGAAAATTTTTTTTTTAGAACAAGATATATATGGGCACTTCACTAATGTCGAATGCGACATTCGTACGTATTCAAAGTGAAAAAAAAACATATGCCAAGACACTTTTTTATTTTGACTAAAGGCGAATCTTATTGCTCTTGTTAAGCACTATTATTGATACTAAGGTTGATTTTGGTCAACTGTTCGTTTTCAAGATAATTTAAAAAAACTGAGGCATTCGCACGCGACTTAAACAGAAGTCAATTTTTCAGCGACCAGTTTTAACACTGATTTCAGCGAAATCTGCAAGAATATTTTATTGCGGCTAATATTAGAATGTAATGCATTGATTTATCTAAATAATGTTTTTTATTTAATTCAAAAATATTCAGTAATTTTTATACCCGTGCCCATTGAAAATGGTCAAAAGGGTATAATGGTTTTGTGCAATGTATGTAACAGGCAGAAGGAAGCATCTCCGACCCTATAAAGTATATATATTCTTGATCAGCATCAATAGCCGAGTCGATTGAGCCATGTCCGTCTGTCTGTCCGTCCGTCCGTCTGTCCGAGTGTTTGAGCCAAAGGATCTCAGAGACTATAAAAGCTAGAGACTTCAAATTTGGTATGAAGGTTGCTGGATAGCGGGCGCAGATCAAGTTTGTTTTAAATTTTAGATGCCACGCCTCCTTCGCCTGCCAATCGCAAAAAACGATTATCAGACGCGATCTTTAATAAAAACACTTCTTATTAAACAGGAAGATAAGAAGTAAGCCAATTTAATGACCCGAAGTTTCAAAGCGATTGACTATTAAATAGAGAAGATATTTCAAATTTGCTTTTAATTCACATAAATCAAAATCATAGACATAGGCAAGTGCGAGCGAGATAGCATATGCACATTTGCTTGTGCAAAAACATAACAGTGAGCACGTGTACGAAGAGTGCGAACGCAAATACGAGCGATAGGCAAACTTATCGATATTTGGCTACAATTTCTATCCTATTTTAATATATTAACATGGTTTAAGTTAATACATATTTAAGATTGTGTTAAAATATATGTATGTAGATATTAGTATGCATTGCAAAAAGCGATATGTATAAATGCCACTTTATAATTTTGCACCTCGACACCTCGACGACAGATCGTTTTACAACACTGAAATCTCTGAATTTATAATAATTATTATGTTTAATAATAAGCTAGTAATCTCGCACATATGTTCAATAGGTTTTCATTTATTATCATTGTATTCAAATGCTTAACAAATTCTGCAAAAAGAATCACAAATATTAAAGCATTGCATTTAAATTTAAATTGCGCGCGCAATGCAGCAGCCTTTAACAGCTGATTTCGATGAAGAGTGGGAGAGATTATTTGGTGTTGCCGGACTTCAACAAGCTGAGCTAATTTTAGATAATGGCTACTCTTGGCATGAGCAACATCGATTTCAGCGATTACGATTACGATTACGATTTACGATTTACTATTTTAATTAAATTAAATACAATTTATTCAATCATATTGCTGTCATAAGAACGATCAGTCGAAAATAAACTTTTTTGTTGTTTGAAAGATCTCGACCAAACTAATAGGATATGCATTTGAAATGGTCCTATATATCCTGATAAAATTTGGTTGAAATCGGACCACTATATCATATAGCTGCCAAAGGAACGATCAGTCCAAAATCAAGTTTTAGTTTGATAAGGTTTTTTGTTGTTTGAGGTATCTCAAACAAACTAACAGAATACGCATTTGGGATGGTATTCTACATCCTGAACAAGTTTGGTTGAAATCTGATATCAAATAGCTGCCATAGGAACGAATTTTAAGATAAAGTTCGAAAATTATTGTTGTTTTTAGAGATAAGTCAACCAAACTCACAAATTGAGAATTTGTAATTTGGTTTAAATCGGTTCACTAGATCACATATGTAGATATAATACGAACAATTAGCCAAAAAGTTAATGCCCCATCATCACACCTTCGGCATGCCTAACGTAGCGCACCTACGTATGACCTATCGGAGAGCTAGGGCACAGGGTATTATACAGTCGAGCACACTCGACTGTAGCCGGCGCCCACTTGTTTTTATTCAATTTTATTCATTTTTGCACGCGACATTTTGTTCCATTATACTTTTTATACCCTGTGCCCATTGAAAATGGTTAAAAAGGGTATAATGGTTTTGTGCAATGTATGTAACAGGCAGAAGGAAGCATCTCCGACCCTAAAAAGTATATATATTCTTGATCAGGATCAACAGCCGAGTCGATTGAGCCATGTCCGTCTGTCCGTGTGTTTGAGCCAAAGGATCTCAGAGACTATAAGAGCTAGAGACTTTAAACTTGGTATGTAGGATCCTAGATAGCGGGCGCAGATGAAGTTTGCTCTAAAAATTGGATGGGTCCACTATATCATATAGCTGCCATAGGAACGATCAGTCCAATATCAAGTTTTTGCATGAAAAACTTTTTTGTTGCTTGATATATCTCGACCAATTTGACAGGATATGCATTTGGGATGGTCTCATACATCCTGATCAAATTTGGTTGACATCGGACCACTAGAAAGAATCAAAATCTTCACAAAAAATAGGAATTGAACAATTAACGAATTCCATAAAATGAAAAAAAAACTAGTAGGCGGTGCTACAGTCGAGCATACTCGACTGTCGGAGACCCCGTACTTACTATGGAAAAGCAACTCCTGGTTTAAAAAAAATAATATTAATCTATACATATATAACATTGTTTCAGGAGGTATAAGACAATAAAAAAATTCCCAATCTGCGAGTCTGATTGTGGTATCTCCAAAAACAACAAAAATTTGCATATTCAGTATACATTTTCGACCAATCGTCCCTATGGCAGCTTTATAATATAGTAGACCGATTTTCACCAAATAAAAAAAAAAGCTTTTCATACTAAAGCTTGGTTTTCGACTGATCGTTTCCATGGCAGCTATATGATATAGTGAACCGTTTTCAACCAAACTTGGTCAGATTGTATAAGATCACCCCGGATGCATATTCTGTTTAATTGGTTGAGATACATAAATAAACAAAAAAGTTTTTCATAATAAAGCTTGATTTTCGACTGATTGTTCCTATGGCAGCTACATGATATAGTCAACCGATTTCAACCAAACTTGGCCAGATTGTATAAGATCATCCCAGATGCATATTCTGTTTAATTAGTTGAGATACATAAATAAACAAAAAAGTTTTTCATACTAAAGCTTGATTTTTGACTGATTGTTGCTATGGCAGCTATATGATATATCAGACCGATTTCAACCAAACTTGGTCAGAATGTATAGGAATTTTATGCATATTCTTTTAGATTGGTTGAGATATCCTTTAAATTGTCTTTTTAATTAGATATTTATATTTTATGTAAATATAACATTAATATAAATAATAATAAATATTATATTAATAATTAATATAAAAAATATAAATAAAAAATAAATATAACATTAAACATTAATAATAAGCACTAAAAAAAAAAAATATCTGTCCTTGACGGGAATCGAACCCGCAACCCATGGCCCAAATGAAAGTTTTAGAAAAAAATTGACGCTCGACACACTGCGCCACAGGGCTTTTTTACGATCAACTGTTTATTATAGGTTTCATTATTACTGGACCATAAGTCAAGCTTCATTGTTGTTGTTGCTAATTGTTGCTGTTAAGGTAAAGCAAATATAAGAAAATTTAGCTGATTAATATCTTCGCTGTTTATTATCCGACCGCAATGAAATTTTCAGCAAACATGGCGGATAATATTGGCTTAGTCTATGCCTAATTATGGTGTTCAAGGGGGCGTGGCCAAAATCTAAAACAAACATGATCTGCTTGCAATATAGACGGACCTACATACCAAGTTTAAAGTCTCTATCTCTTATAGTCTCTGAGATCTAGGCGCTATTACATATATCGACTCGGCTGTTGATGCTGATCAAGAATATATATATTTTATAGGATCTGCCACGCCTCCTTCCGCCTGTTACGCAGATTTTTTTTATGACAAAGTTAATAGACCCCTGTCCTTTTTTTAAGTACGGGGTCTAAAAAAACAAAGCCATGCCACTTTGTCATTTGACATTCAGTTCAAAAGGTTGCATTTATTTGTACAAATTTTTAAAGTAGAAGACTTGACAAATCGGGGACGCCGTGTCACCATACAGTGGCAATCAGAATCGATACACAAACTTACTGAAGTAGTGGAGGAGTCAGAATGCCTCAGAAATGTGTGTAGTGGAACAGCTTGCGAAAAAAATATCGTGTAAGTATTAAATTCAATACAAATACTTTATGTAACTTGTCTAAATAACATACATTTATTGCAGGCTGCATTAAAGGCAAATTCAGCAGCAGCAAATAAAAAAAACATTTAAAAACGCCAAGATATGCATATTTTGAGGCATTGTCTTTTCTGCAGCCGATAATGAATATAGACAACAAGGAAAAAACAGCCCTTCTACATTCTAAACTCGTATGAGATGCTCGTCGTGCTTTATCCAGAAATTAAATACCGTAGAGTCACTGCAAGTTGCTCGCCAGGTAAAATTGGCTTGCGAAAATTTGTGGTCTTTTTATACTTATTAAAAATGGTCAAAAAGGGTGTAATGGTCTTGTGAAATGTTTGTAACAGGCAGAAGGAATCATCTCCGACCCTATACAGTGTATATATTTTTTATCAGTATCAACAGCCGAGTCGATTGAGCCACGTTCGTCCGTCTTTTTGAGTCAAAGGTTCTCAGAGACTAAAAGAGCTAGAAAATTTGGTATGTAAGTTCCTGGATACCGTGCGCAGATCAAGTTTTATTTTTAAATTTGGATCGGACCACTATATCATATAGCTACCATTGGAATGTAGTTCAGAATCTAATTCAGTACTTCAAAAGATAATTTAATTTGAAATTTTTAGTGGCCTTCCCAAAATGACATGAAGTCAGATTGTATGTTTGGATCAATAGCTTAAAAATTTTAATGAGGATCTATATCCTATCAAAAATCAAGAAACGTTTGTCCTACGACTTTTTCAAAAAATCGCAAATTTAGCGGGAAATCGCTAAACCCGCTGAAACCCCCACAGTATCAAAACGATAGAAGCTACAGATATGTGTTTTTATATCGTTTTCAATCAATCTTTCAATCTTTTTTTCTGGAGTAGAAAGGTAAATAACTGCAGGTGAAAAACGATTTCTTTCGCGACTTAAAAAAAATCTGCACCTCAACTCATTATAAAATGTATTGTATGTTGTAGGCAATTTAATTCCGCGTTTTTTGACATATAACACATATCTGTGAAAATTGGGTTCGGCAAGATATTACCTGTTAACTGTATCACTGCAGAAATAACAGGGCTGCCAGATAGTTTAGTTATGTTATATGACAATGCGGGTTTTCATTTATTTAAAAGAGCTAAGCATTGGAATGTTCCTGCAAATTTATTTTAGTTTAATTTTATTTATTATGTAATTAATGAATTATTTAATATTATTCGAAATTAATCAGTTATTAATTATTAATATTGTTATCTGAACATATACATTTCACTTAAAAGAGATTAAAGACTGCAGCAACAAAGTGTCGTAGAAGCTAGAGCTCGAGATTTTGTCACTGATAGCTTTTGCGTTGGGGAAAAAACTAGTGTTGCCTAAAGTTTGTTTTTGCTTTGTGGCAATGCAAAAGCATTGAATTGGTACAACAATCCTTAAACTAATTTTGATTTAAATTTAATTTGCTTTTTATAAAATTTGAAGTATGTATTTTGATAACCTTCTATCAAAGAAACTTTTGCCAGAAGGGTATACAATTTTTTTGTGTTGCAAAAATAGCCAGTGCTGTCAGGCAGTTTGATTTTGTTTTGTAAGAAGGATGTATTTAATTTATTCATCCTGTAACGCATTTTAATTTAATTTAAAGAAAACCTCTTTACGATTGTATGTTTGGATCAATAGCTTAAAAGTTTTAATGAGGATCTATTAACTATCAAAAATCAAGAAACGTTTGTCCTACGACTTTTTCAAAAAATCGCAAATTTAGCGGGAAATCGCTAAACCCGCTGAAACCCCCACTGTATCCACCAGATAGAAGCTACAGATATGTGTTTTTATATCGTTTTCAATCAATCTTTCAATCTTTTTTTCTGGAGTAGAAAGGTAAAAAACTGCAGGTGAAAAAAGATTTCTTTCGCGACTTAAAAAAAATCTGCACCTCAACTCATTATAAAATGTATTGTATGTTGTAGGCAATTTAATTCCGCGTTTTTTGGCATATAACACATATCTGTGAAAATTGGGTTCGGCAAGATATTACCTGTTAACTGTATCACTGCAGAAATAACAGGGCTGCCAGATAGTTTAGTTATGTTATATGACAATGCGGGCTTTCATTTATTTAAAAGAGCTAAGCATTGGAGTGTTCCTGCAAATTTATTTTAGTTTTATTTTATTTTTTATGTAATTAATGAACTATTTAATATTATTCGAAATTAATCAATTATTAATTATTAATATTGCTAACTGAACATATACATTTCACTTAAAAGAGATTGAAGACTGCAGCAACAAAGTGTCGTAGAAGATAGAGCTGGAGATTTTGTCACTGATAGCTTTTGCGTTGGGAAAAAAACTAGTGTTGCCTAAAGTTTGTTTTTGCTTTGTGGCAATGCGAAAGCATTGAATTGGTACAACATTCCTTAAACTAATTTTGATTTAAATTTAATTTGCTTTTTATAAAATTTTAAGTATTTATTTTGATAACCTTCTATCAAAGAAACTTTTGCCAGAAGGGTATACAATTTTTTTGTGTTGCAAAAATAGCCAGTGCTGTCAGACAGTTTGATTTTGTTTTGTAAGAAGGATGTATTTAATTTATTCATCCTGTAACGCATTTTAATTTAATTTAAAGAAAACCTCTTTACGAGGTGCACAGTGCGCAATAAGGTCCCGAATCTTCTTACCACATAAAATTCACTTTTTTGCGCAGTGCCGAATGCCAAACTTTGTTCTTAAGAATAAGTTTTATAAACAATTTAATTCCATTCGTCACAAAATTGGATATCAGAGATTTTAGGGCATGGAAATGTTTTCGTCTCTAGAATTTTACACATTGTGCAATAAAGTCCTAATCCTTCTTACCTAATAAAAATAACTTTTTTGCGCAGTGTAGAATGCCAAACTGATTTTTTTAACCATCTTATATGCATTTTCTGTCAGTTTGGTTGAGAAATCTCAGACAACAAAAAAGTTTTTCATACTAAAGCTCGATTTACGACTAATTGTTCCTATGACAGCTATATGATACAGCGGGCCGATTTCAACCAAACTTGGTCCGAATGTATGGAACCATCCCATATTTTTTTAGATTGGTTGAGATATCTTTTAAATAGTCTTTTAAATTATGGCACTGGTAATTTCTGCAGTGAACATGCATGTATAAGCAAGCAAAGTAAATGTATATATAGTTAATAGGTAATATCTTGCCAACACGAATTTTAACGGATATGTGTTATATTTCAAAAAACGGGGAATTCAATTGACAATAACATGTAATATATCTTAAAGGGATTTGAGGAGTAGATTTCTTTTTAATCGCAAAAGAAGTCTATTTTCACCTGTAGATTTTACCTATGTACTCCAGAAAAAAATATTAAGGTATGCCTAAAAGATCTTCAAAATACCTTTTCAACATCTGTAGCTTCTATCGTTTGGATACTACGGTAGTTTCAAGTTTATCAAATTTGAGCGATTTCCCGCTAAGCTAGATATTTTTCGAAAAAGTCGTAGAACAAAAGTTTCTAATTTTATGATTGGGAATAGATCATCATTCACACATTTTAGCTATTTCAACGCTTTGATGCAAAAAAACAGACAAACTGACTTTTCAATTCATTTTAGAAAGGCCATTAAAAATTTTAAATTTAATAATCTTTTGAACCACTAAACGGATTTTTATTATTGAGGTGTCATTCGACGCGTATTTTTGATAAGAATCGTAGAAAATTAAATAAAAATTAAATTTACCGAAAGGCTCCAACGGCCCCAAATACTACAATCATCTAAATTTCGCACCTCCCACTTACACCTGATTGTCCCACGAACCAGGAGAGTTTCCAAAAGTATAAGTATGGACTATTGTTAGATATAACTATACCATTCAATTGGTTTATAACTCGATCTGATCGGACAGTTTCATCTAATTTTCCATTCTTCCTGTATATATTGCTAGTTGCCTTTCGCACCTTTCGTGATGCTTTCGTCACTAGCGCGGACTGCCGTTCGCAATGACAAAGCATCACAAGCTAACGGCCTATCGGCTGAATTGTTCAAAGCTGTCGGCGATGTGTTGGAAGGCACATGCATCAACTCATCAGTGAAATGTGACTTATGGAGAACATTCCCGACGATTGGAACCCTAGTCAAATCTGCCCTGTCTTGAAGAAGTTGGTGCGCCCCAGCTATCGTGGCATTAGTCCTCTATCGGTTGCATATAAGGTTCTCGCGAGAGTTTTATGTGAGAGACTGAGACTCAGTGCGGTTACCAACTTGGTAAATCCACCATCGACCAGATTGTCACACAAATTTTGGAGAAGTCATATGAAAAACAAATCGACAAATATTATCTGCTTGTCGATTTCAAGGCTGCTTTTGATAGCCTTTGGCCACATTGCCTATGTGCTGCCATGTCTGAACTTGGTATTCCTGCAAAACTAACGCTGCTGTGCAAAATGACGCTGAGCAAAAACGTTAGCTCTGTGGAGAGTATTATAAGTATTATAAGAAAGGCTGGGGTATATCGGACGGGCACTTTATTCACAAAAGGATTTGTCCAACTCCTTAGATACGCTGATGATATTGACATCATTGGCCTCACTAAGCGTGATGAAACCGCTGCTTTTTTGTCTATTGAAAGGGATAAGGCTAAAATAGGTTTAGCAGTAAATATGGGTAAGATAAAGCTTATAGTGTGCTCTAGCAGAGAATCGCGGCGTCTTGATTCTCAGCTGATTGCAGGAAACTAAAGCTTTGAGACCGGTAGCAAAAATTTCAGCGACACTTTACAAGACTTTTATCCTTCCAGTGCTTCTATGTGGTGCGAACGGCTTTTGCAGTATCACAATCTGATGTAGCTGCTCTTGGGGTGTTCGAGAGGAAATTTTGTTCGTAAATTCTTTGACTCTGTTTGCGTTGGCGGTACATACCGTATCAGGAGGAACGATGAGCTGTAAGAGTTGTACGAGTTGTTGATATAAATAGTCAACGGAATGAGCACGCAGTGGCCTCGCTGGCTGGGTCACGCTGTACGTATGAAAGCAGATAATCCAGATCGTTGGGAGTTTGATACGGTAGTAGGAAGACAACGGAGGAGAGGTAGACACCAGATACGTTGGCAGGACCAAGTGACTGAAGCCTTGTCAATCCTTGGTGTTATCAACTGGAGAAGACGCGCGCTGGAACCGGATGCGTTGAGGCAAATTGTGCATCAGGTCATGCCTTAATAGGGGATCCAGACCATATTATAATAATTATCAAAAACTAGCGTCGAAAAACACCCCAATTATTAAAATCTGTCAACTGGTTCAAAAGATACTTAATTAGAAACTTAGCAAAAAATTCTTGTGCAGTAACGACCGTTTTTCACACATTTAAAAAGTATTTCATTTGTGAAAACAATTACATACCAAGCGGAATATACCTCTGCAGCGCTCTTTTGGTATACACTATTCGTATAAATATCAGCATTTTTGCCCTGCCCACTGTTTGCGGCGTAATTTGAAAAAAATGACTTTGTATAATTTAATGTTTTTCGTTTATTTAAATTATCTGCCTAAATGTATGTATAACACATTTCCAGCCTTAACACAATCGGTCCATGGGTCCGATGGTGAAGATACTAGCCCGTGCTTTAGAAGCCGTGGGTTTGAGTCTTGGTTGTGACGATTAAATACTTTTTAATTTTTTATTTTTTTTTATTTTATCCTTCTAATGCATATAAAAAGTTTAATAATATCGTGAAAGCTGGTACATACACTCATATATGTATAATAGATGCCATAGAAAAGATTGGTCGATAATTAAGGATAAGTATATAAATTGGTGCCCTTTCTAGAGATATCTTAATCGAACTTGCTGCGTTTTTCAAGTGCATTAAGCCTTCGGCGCACCAAACAGCATCAACGTGGCTAGGATCAGGGTATCTTACTGTCAAGTGCACTCGACTGTTCCGCTTGTTATTAGTGTGAAAGGTATTTCTGGTATTTCACTAGTATTTTACCTCGTTAAGAGGTTTTTTTTAGAAGATATTAGTCGTTTTCGAATTTGTCTGTATCAAGCCTAAGTACCATGAAAAAAAATTAATTAGGAGAATAAGAACACATTAAATCAAAATGCGTTCTAGGAAGACCCTAAAAGTCCAACTCATTTGGATAAATTAAATACCGCCTTCTTGCTCTGGCTGCTACGACACTTTTTTGCTGAAGTCTTCTACCTATTCTAAGTAAAATGTATATGCTCAGTTAACAATAATAATAATTAACTAGGGGCTCCACCCCCAGCTCTTTTCGCTCGCCAATCCAACGGCTTGCTTCGCTCGCGGTGCTACAGTCGAGCATACTAGACTGACGGAGACCCCGTAATTACTTTGGAAAAGCAACTCATTATTAAAAGAGAACAATTTGAATCGCTATATACATATATTAAATATTGTATCAGGATGTATATGACAAAATAAGATTGTGTTTTCTCCAGAATTAACCAAAATTAGCATACTCAATATAAATTTTCGACAAATCGTTCCTATGGCAACTATATGATATAGCAGACGGATTTCAACTAAACTTGGTCAGAATGTATAAGATCATTCCAAATGCAGATTCTGTCAGATTGGTTGAGATATCTCAAACAACAAAAAATATTTGCATACTAAAACTTGATTTTCGACTGATCATTCCTATGGCAGCTATATGATATAGTGGTTTGATTTCATCCAAGCTTGGTCGGGATGTAAAGGACCATCTTATATGCATATTCTGTTAGTTTGGTTGAGATATATCTCAAACAACAAAAAAGTTTTTCATACTAAAACTATATTTTCGACTGATTGTCTCTATTGGAGCTATTGATATAGCAGACCGATTTCAACCAAACTTGGTCAGAATTTATAAGATCACCCCAGATGCATATTCTTTTAGATTGGTTGAGATATCTTTTTAATTGTCTTTTTAATTATGGCACTGATTAAGGTAAAGGTAGTTAAGAGAAAATATCTTGCCAAAACGAATTTTCACAGATATGTGTTATATGTCAAAAAACGCGGAATTCAATTGATTATAACAAATAACATATCTTAAAGTGATTTGGGGGGTAGAATTTTTTTTAATCGCCAAAGAAGTATATTTTCACCTCTAGATTTTTACATATGTACTCCTGAAAATATTACAGGCATGCCTAAAAGATCTTCAAAATACCTTTTCAACGATATATGTAACATATCTGTGGCTTCTATTGGATACTAGGGTGGTTTTAAGTTTAGAAAATTTTAGCGATTTCCCGCTAGACTACCTATTTTTCGAAAAGTCGTAGAACAAAAGTTTCTAATTTTATTTCAACGCTTTGATACAAACAAACAGACAAACTGACTTTTCATCATATTTTGGGAAGGCCACTAAAAATTTAAATTTTAATTATCTTTTAGCCACTGAACGCATTTTTATGATTGACGTGTACTTCGACGAGTATTTTTGATAAGAATCCTAGAAAATTAAAATTTACCGAAAGGTTTCAACGGCCCTATTTATTGCAATCATCTAAATTTCGCCCCTCCCACTTTCACCTGATTATCTCTCGAACCAGGTGAGTTTTCAAAAGTGTTAGTATGCACTTTTGTAAGCTAAAACTATACTTTTTGATCGGTATATAAGTCGATCTGATCGGACAGTTATAGCAAATTTTCCATTCTTCCTGTATATATTGCTAGTCGTCTTTGCACCCTTCGTGATGCTTTCGTCACTAGCGCGGACTGCCGTCCGCAGTGTTTAGTCACCTTTCGCACCCTTCGTGATGCTTTCGTCACTAGAGCGGACTTTCGTCCGCAGTGATAAATGTTAACATTCTTCTCGCTCCTTCTTGAGACTAATGATGCATTTGAAATGTTTTTATTATGGTTTTATTAATTTTAATTAGCATTGACGCTCTAAATCTCGCTGTGACTAGTCGTGGTTTGCTGTGCTCCGTCAACATAGACGTTTTTGTGCCTATTAACACGTAATTATACAAAAATTATTGTCAAGTTATAACATCTGTCTTTTTGGTGTCTTTTTGGTGCTTGAGTGTGTTTAGAACAGTGATTGTTTCTTTAATTACACTCAAAAATTAATTACACATAATTTGGTTTTATCTTGCGTTAATATTTGTTTTTTTTTTTTAAAGTTTTTTTCTACTATTCTGTCTATCAGATCAGCTGTGCATTGTTGTTGTTTGGGCATTTAACGTCTGTTAACTGGCTCTCTCGCTCTCAGTGCTGCTTATCTACGCTCTCACTAACAACGGCTTAAACGCTTGCAAGGCATTGTTTTTGTTTGTGCGTTCAAGCTTTAGTTTTCTGTTAGCTAGCTCTCTCACTTTTTCTCTGTCGTTGCTTTGTGTCTGCATTCTGCACTTTTAGCGTCGGTTTGTTATTTGTGATAGTGCTTTATGTTGGCACTTTGTTTGGTATTCCCCTCAAACATTTTTGAATCGACTTTAATATACCATTGATTATTATGTAGTCTGACTTGGGCTGTTTTTTTAACACGTGTCATGGACCTGATTTCAAACAATTTATCGCTTGATTTTTCTGTGACCGGACTTTTCATTTGAAGTGTGCTGGCTTAACAGTAAAAGTGAAAGATTGTCTTGAGAAAAACAACGGCTTGAGAAGGTGCAGTGAAACTTTCCGGGACATTGAGGTGCAAGATCGTAAATTTATGGAGCGCACTAGGGATAGTTTTAAGGATTTGTCTAAGATTTTCCACAAGGCAAATGTCAATTTTTCAGATATGGAGAGCTTATTCAGTAATTCCTCATTATTGACTGACCCGCATAAACGAAAAAAGTTAGTTCTGCTTCGCGCCAGGCGCAGATCTCAATTTCAATCCCGCTATTAGACCTGGATCTGCCGCCGTCCAATTTAAATTCACAGCCTTCCACTTCTCAGCAAGCTAGAAAAAAATATAATCCACCTCTAAGGGAAAATTCTGCCTCACCCTTTCCGTCCGTCCCTGAAGTTGTTAAAGTTAAAGTCACGCCAGTCGTATAGGCAGCCAATGCCTTGACTGTCGCACTACCTCGCTTGTCTAAGCCTTTCCGAGGCATTCCTCCCCCGAGACCTAAGAAGCACGTTTTTAGACCCCGTACTTAAAAAAAGTACAGAAGTCTATTAACTTTGTCATAAAAAAAAATTTGCGTAAAAGGCAGAAGGAGGCGTGGCAAACCCCATAAAGTATATATATTCTTGATCAGCATCAACAGCCGAGTCGATATAGCCATGTCCGTCTGTCCGTCTGTCTGTCTGTCCGTCCGTCTGTAAGAGCGCCTAGATCTCAGAGACTATAAGAGCTAGAGCCTTCAAACTTGGTATGTAGGTCCGTCTATATTGCAAGCAGATCAAGTTTGTTTTATATTTTGGCCACGCCCACTTTAACGCCCACAAATTAGAAATATCTTATTTCAAACGACAATTTAAATGATATCTCAACCAATCTAACAGAATATGCATAAAGGAAAGTTTTATACATTCTGACCAGGTTTGGTTGAAATCTGTCCGCTATATCATATAGCTGCCATAGGAACAATCAGTCGAAAATCAAGCTTTAGTATGAAAAACTTTTTTGTTTATTGAGATATCTCAACCAATTCAACAGAATATGCATCTGCTGTGATTTCATAGACTCTGACCAAGTTTAGTTGAAATCGGTCTACTATATCATATAGCTGCCATAGGAACAATCAGTCGAAAATCAAGCTTTATTATGAAAAATTTTGTTGTTTATTGAGATATCTCAACCAATCTTACAGAATATGCATCTTATTCATTCTTCTTCATTCTGACTGAGTTTGGTTGAAATCGGTTTACTATATCATATAGCTACCATAGGAACAATCAGTCGAAAATCGAGCTTTAGTATGAAAAACTTTTTTGTTTTATTTGGTTGAAATCGGTCTACTATATTAAAAAGCTGCCATTGGAACGATTGGTCGAAAATGTATACTGAGTATGCAAATTTTTGTTTTTTCTGGAGATACCACAATCAGACTCGCAGATTGGGAATTTTCTATTGTCTTATACCTCCTGATATAATGTTTAATATATGTACAAATTTATATTATTTTCTTTTAATCAGGAGTTGCTTTTCCATAGTAAGTACGGGGTCGCCGAAGGTCGAGTATGCTCGACTGTAGCACCGCCCACTAGTTGTCTCTAGGCTTTCCATAGATCAGTCTTGGTATGATGTTAAGTGTAATATTCAAAACGTTATACAAGACCCTGATATCTTGGTGGATAAATTCAGCTTTAATTATGCTAGGGAAATCTCTTCTTTCAGAATATCAGCTTCAGAAAAGGTTTTTGATAAGATTTGTCAACAACACTTCTGGCCTGAACATGTATTTGTTAAGGAATATAAGGGGAATACTAATCGAAAGAGAGATCGGACCCCGAACTCTGGTGTTGGTTCCTTTAAAACTGTATCTGCTTCATCTTAAAACGAAGCACCAAAAAACTAATTTCCTCCTTAACTGTATCTGCTGCTTATCTGCTTATCAAAATGTAAGAGGCCTTAATAGTAAGCTGACTAGTCTATTTCTTAATAGTCATTCTTTTGACTTTGATGTCATCTGTTTTACTGAGACCTGGCTTAAGCCTGTCACATCAGACTTTTCTATTCTTTCTTCCAAATATTCTATATATAGATGCGATTGTTAAACACGTAAAGGAGGAGGCGTACTGTTGGCTGTGGACTCTAATCTGGCCTCCAAACCGATTTCTACCACACTTAATTTCGATATTGAGTTCATTTGCATGAAAATTTTTTTAAATAAATTTTCCATTTGCGTAACAAGCGTAACTAAGTATTCGTGGAATGTGACGTCGCCGAGATTCATAAGATTCTGGTCCATGGAATTAAAATATTTTCGACCTCAACAATGCCTGTTGGATGCTTAGAAGAAAATGAATCCGAGACGCGAAACAAATTATTCAAAGGCGATAGACTGTTTCATTCGCGAAAAAAGGCGTATTGACAATTTGACTTATATTTTCAATCGAGCACTAGATTCTTATACGTTCTAAAAAAATTCGGTTATATGGACAGTAAATGAAGGTGTAGTTGGATCGGTCTGAAATTTGTATTGTTTCTTATATATACCGTAAGTATTAAATATGCCAAGTAACAAGGCTCTAACTATGTCGATTTAACTTATGCGCAAATTTGGGCTATTCCGGTCAAAGTTCATTGGATGATCAGTATACGTATACTTTATGCCGTTTACAGTTTTAACATTTCTTTTTTGTCTCTTTTTAGGAGTGTGTACATTCAGATTTCATTGATTAGTACAAGTGTATGAAAGTTTTACCAGTCAAGGTCGTCGTCTCAGTCCAACCAGGGCCATTTACAGAAAATTTCTGAAAATCTAGGACGACTGGAGATCGTATGGAAGAGAAGAGAGTGGCCGTGAACTTGTTTATCGGTAAAATCCGGGGCAGGTATGGGTAGGCGTTGTTGCTTCGAAGAAAATTATACGCTGCCCCGGGCGTTGCAGCAGGGGGCACTGCATACACGTGCACTTATTCGTCACTGTTACTGTTGTTGGTGCAGGGCACTAAACCTCGCGTACACACTCGTAAACTCTCGTTGTTGTTGGTATTGCTGGTGCAGGGGATCCGCTGGTAAATCTCACATACTCGCACACCTACATCCGTCAATGTTGTTGTTGCGGCAAAGCCTCAATGGCCTGTATGGCCAACTACCGCATCAACCACCTTCGGAGCTGGAGTTTCTTTTCTTCCGCACGTATAACGTGACCCAGCCAGCGCAATCACTGTGTGTTCATTCGACTGACTATGTCAACATCATCGTTTAACTCACAGAGCTCATCGTTTCAATTACGTTAGGTACCATCAACGCAAACTTTGTCTTGCCCGTATTTACTACTAAGCTTACTATAGCCGATTCCTTTTCGATAGCTCTAAAAGCAGCGGTTACATTACGCTTGGTGCGGCCACTAATGTCAATATCATCAGCCTATCAAAGGAGCTGAACACATCTATTTGTCAATATTGTGCTGGTCCGATGTACTCTGGCCTTTCTTATAATACTCTCCATCCGAAGATTGAAGAGCTTAGAAGGGAGCGAGTCACCTTGCCTGAAACCACGCTTGATATTAAAGGTTTCGCATTGGTGATTTTCTACCTGGATAGACCTAATGGTGTTGCTCAATGTCATTCTGCAAGGCCATGTTAGCTTTTCAGAAATGCCAAATTAAGACATGGCAGCATATAGGCGATCTCACTGTGGGGTATAGAAGCAGCCTTGTAATCGACAAAAAGATGGCATATGTCGATTTGGATTTCATATGACTTCTCCAGGATTTAGCGTAGTGTAAAAATCTGGTCGATAGTGGATTTACAAAGTTGGAAACCGTACTGATAAGATCCAATCAGTGCCTCAGCAAGTTGTTTCAGTCTCTACCACAATACGCTCGTGAGAACCTTATATGCAACCGATAGAGAACTAATGTCACGATAGTTGGGGCGCAATGTGGCATCACCCTTCTTCAAGACAGGGCAGATCGTCGGACATGGTCTCCATTAGTCATATTTTATTGATGAGTTGATGCATGTTCCATACAACATCGCCGGCAGCTTTGAACAATTCAGCCGATGCTCTGTCATATTCTGGTGCTTTATTTTTTTTTAGTCGCCTGCTAAAGAACTTGTGAAGAGATCCCTCCCTGCGTCTGCGACCCAGTTTTAGACATCATCTCTGCAGGCAAGCCCTCCAGCCTTAGAACCTTGGATGAGACGCTTAACCCTTTGGTAAAAGTTTTGAGCATCATTCCTACTTATACTACATAAAGTCAACATTTCTGTTGTGCAAAATTTTTTATTTTACAGAATCTATATTCTACAAATAAATTTAAAAATTAAAATTTAAAAAACAGAGACACCCTGCGAGCTCAGCACGCGATAAAAGATATCGGTTTCAGTGATCGAAAGTGACAGGTATATAGAATAAAACAAAACCTCTTTTCGAGGTAAAATTCTAGTGACGAAAACATTTCCATGCCCCAAATTTCGGATTTCCAATTTTGTGTCGAATGGAAATAATTGTATATAATACCTTTTCTTAAAAAAAAGTTTGGCATTCGGTACTGAACACATTAAATCTTCAGATTTAAATTTTTTTTAAATCGCCCAAGAAATCTTTTTTCACCTGAAATTTTTACTTATGTGCGTCAGAAAAAAGGTTGAAGGTATGCCTAAAAGATCTTCAAAACACCTTCAAGCAATATATAGAACAGATATGTAGCTTCTATCGTTTTAGCGGGTCTTAGCAATTTTTTTATTTTTGATAGGGAATAGATCCTCATTCAAACTTTTAAGCTATTTAAACGTTTTGATACAAACAGACAAACCGACTTTACATCTCATTTAGGGAAGGCGACAAAAATTTCCCACCATCTTCAGTTTCATCATCTGAAGCTACCTCAATGGTCTGCAAGAACAGATTTAACAGAGAGCACGTGTTAGAGCTTTGCGAATGCAATGCATTCTCTGCCTCGAATGAATTTGATGATTTACTAGAGGAAGGCTGTGCTATTGGACTAGTCTGAAATGTATATATTAATATTTTATATATAAATGACATAAATACTAACGGGTTCTTTTAACTGAAAAAGTTGAAGAAAAAAAGCTGCTTAAGTTGTGTTCTGGCAAGCAATAGGTTAATTGGCGTCTGCAGCAAAGGTCCAAATGTCACTCATGCACTGGCTAAAAGTTTGGCTTTCAGTGGTATTTTCTACTGCAACAGTGAGCTTGAGCTCCATCCATAAAATATAAAAATCACCCATGAACACGAGGTACGCCGGTTCCCGAGTATTAACAAGCCTCTTTAAATCACCCCACTCAGTTAATGTCAATTTCATTGAACTTTTAAGGCGCCGTTCCCAAAACTCCTCAAATTGTTGCAGTTTTCTTAACATAATGTATGTTGAATTCCAACGAGTCGCAACATGTAACACAGGTTGTGGCAATGACTCCTGCGTTATCAAACACCTACACGCCAGAGTATAACGGGATAGTATAATTAAATTTAATAATATTATCTATCGGGCCCAAAGTTTTTACGCATATTACACCGCGATCGATGAACTGCACATTTATTTCAAGAATACCGCGATGCATTTGTGGTCGTGTCCATTTTTAGGCAGAGGATTTTGTTTGTCATGCTCTTCACAATTTCGCATTTAATTTGGATGTATTTTTCGTCAACAAAACTCATAACATTTCTGGATGTTACAGTAGGCATATTCAAGCCACTAAATATTTGAGCTGTTAATGTCATAAAGCCTTTTGAGTCCAGTACAGCCAACGGAAGTTTTGCGGCAGTCTCCAGGTCAACACAGGCATTCTTGACTTCAGCTTGCCCCAATACAACCGAAAACTTCTTTTTCTTTTCAGGCACTTCGGTTTCTCTGGTTTCTGCCACTTCGTTGTACTCGAATTTGTGCCTCTCTTCTAAGTGCCGCTTCAGATTGCACAAATAGTTGCAACTGAAAGTCACTTTGCATATTTTACACTCCGAATAATTACTTTCCACGTGGAATGTAAAAAAATTACGCAGAACACAATTACGCTTACGACCCATCTAAAAAAGCGATTAAGAATGATCACCAAAAAATTATTGTCAATGCAGCTTAAGATTAGCTTTTCTAAAATTAGATTAAAACCATTATACCCTTTTTGACCATTTTCAATGGGCACAGGGTATAAAAAAAATGCATGAGCGTAGTCAAGCGCAGTCGAACTTCGGATCTCTTCGTAATACCCCCTCCGGTATGACTATGAGTAGCTTTCCTTATCTTTTACTTGCTATTAATACATAACAGTAATTGCAATTGCAATTGTCGATAGGAAGCTGTTATTTGTTATGACTTATTTTCAATTAATAAAAATATATACATATATATCCATAAATAACACAAATTACTGTTGGCTTTTATTTTGAGCGAAAAAAATTCATTAAAAATATAAAATTAATTAATTTCTTTTTTTTTTAATTTTTAGAAGAAAAAAAATATGCTGGGAGGTAGCTTTAAGGTACAAAAGTAAAAATTAAAATATAATCAGTACTATGTAATTTTTATAATATAACTTATAATGA
The DNA here is from genome assembly GCA_035043635.1 of Drosophila rellima. Lineage (NCBI taxonomy): Eukaryota > Metazoa > Arthropoda > Insecta > Diptera > Drosophilidae > Drosophila > Drosophila rellima. The sequence goes on from JAWNMV010000566.1 coordinate 44,065, forward strand.
TTACGGTCCCTGCTTATTTATGATTAGAATTCAGTAAAGGTAGTTCACCAATTTTATTTTTGATTTAAATTTTTAACAATATTGTAACCTTTCAAAATATAGACAATTAGCAACCATGCAACCGGCAACGATATCTACATACTTATTATTTTGGCCAGAAGTGTATATGATATAGTGGTCCGATTTCAACCAAATTTGGTCAGGATATATAAAACCATCCGAGAAAAATATTCTGTCAGTTTGCTTAGGTTTTCAAATTAAAACTTGATTTTTGACTGATCGTTCCTATGGTAGCTATATGAAATATTGCACCAATTTTAACACAATTTGGTCAGAATGTATAGAACCATCTCGGTCGGTAATATTCCTCGACTGAACCTTCCACGAGGGCTCCGACGGGAAATAACACTCCAATTATTTTCTCAGAACTCGTGTTAGCCAAGACTTCCTTCCCCCGACATTCATATGGCTCCTTAATAGCCTTACTATTTGCAGGTTATATGGAGGCTTCTGTCATGGTCTGAGGTACAGAGGGCCGGACTATGGTGTAAAGCGACTCGTGCCGATAGTCAACCTGGCTGGGCGCCAGAGCATCCGGATACCTGGCACCCTCCGGACTAACTAGCCTTACCTGGACAATGCGGATCTCTATGATTGAACGATCAAACGGTGCTCGTCCAATCAAACCCGTATTCCACCCGGGCATTGGGGTAGAGGGAGTCATCCTTCCGCCCCAATCACCTCGGAGTTAAAGCTCTAAAAGCGCAGCTGGATCTCCTGACGGTGCAAGAACGGTGGACGTCGGGTGGTATCAAGGCACTGACAAGGTTATATCCTACGACGACAACAGGACAAAGCAGCAGTCGCCATCATAGGCGAGGTCTATCAAGGTGCTAAACTAGAAGCCGTTGATTGGAACGAGGTCCCAGTCCAACCACGGGCAAAGATGTGGGTTCCGTCCACTTTCAAGGAGACTGAGCAGCTACTCAAAATGCTGAAGCGATGCAGCCCCAGTCTGCCCATTCACGACTGGCGAGTAGCCCAGATTGAGGAGATGCCAGGGCCCATAAATCAGGCGGTGATTATCTTGAATAAGGAGTCACTAGCTCATAGAGGTGGCAGGAGGAGAACCCAACTTCGGTTTCAGTTCTGTCTTTATCTGCGTCTATAAATCGGATGCAGCAACAGTGAGTGTTTTCTCCGACAAGCCTGTCGGGGAGGACATTACCTCGGAGCTGAAAGCCCCTGAGCGTCCGGAACAGGTCGGCTACATATCCGACGCGTCCACTATAACGCGGGACCTCCGTAATCTATGGCAGACAGGTGACTCGGAGGTCACCTCAGACGTTGCGTCTGACGATGAAGACACCAATATTACAGTGGTGGAAGTTAAATCTTTAGATGCCTTTAAAGATTCTGCAGATAAACCTCCGCCACTGTGAATCAGTTTCTGCTGCCCTACTACTCCGTCTAGCTGGAGGCGCAGCTGACGTGGTCCTTATCCAGGAACCTTGGATTGTGTGTGGAAAGATTTCTGTATTAGGATTACCTGAATATAAGCTGATAGTAGCTAATTCACAAGGTAACATTCGAACCTGCATTCTCGCTCAAAAAACAGTCAAGTGTATTTCTGCTCCACAATTTCAGTAATGAGGATAACACTGCAGTAAGCCTCATAATAGGCTGTGTCGCTAATGCTCACCAGAAACAGTGGGTGAGTCACTTTTGATTACCTCCTCAATACTAACCTAGAAATACTAAATAGAAGAAATGACCCCACCTTCATTGTCACAAATAGGAAGGAGGTCATCGAATTAACACTTATGTCCCATTCTATATGCGTTTTAAAGTTTTAAGCGAACATTCCTTCTCCGATCATAGGTACATCGAATTTGCACTCAATCTTATGCATCCAAAACCAACTCATTTTACCAATCTCGGAAAAACCGATCAGCCAAAATACCTAACCTTTCTCAAAAAGACTGTCCCAGAAAAAGTCAATCATGGCAAAACTATAAGCTAAATTTAGCCGTATACAAAAGGCAATTAGACGAGCCAAGAAATTTTTTTGGTGCTCCTTTTGCGCCGATATTGAATCAACTTTTGAGGCATATAGACAGCGGAAGATTCTTTCCAAATCAGCCCCTCTCTAGGTTATCTAAAGAGGGACGATGATACTTGGAGAACTTCTAGTAATAAATCACTGGATGCTCTTTTAACCGAGCACTTTCAGGGGTGCTCCCAACATTGTTCGTGCGGTTATCAGGGAATCAATGAGGTGCCAATAAACCCTTCACTTTTCATTGCACATAACATCAACTGGGCAATAAACAGTTTTAAACCGTTTAAATCACTCGGACCTGATGGCACACCTGAGCACCTTCAACATGCAGGTTACATTTCCACTTTTCCCAGGCACTTTTTATAAAAACTCCATCAACATTTTTTTTTAAATTAATGCTTTTTTTTTAATCTGCACACAGAATAAGAAGACGGTAGTGCAATACCCAGTTAGTTAAGCAATGCTGAAGATACAATGGAATAAAGTTTCGAGTTATTCTAGAAGGTACGCTGAAGCTTATTTCATCCAATAAATTAGCCGAGTCTATATGGCCCTGCAGTAATTTTTGGATGAACATTACTCCAAGCATAATTCTACTGTTAGTAAGAGAGGGAAGACTGAGTAAGAGAAGTCTACTAGAATATGACGGCATCTGAATTTCTGAGTTCCCACTTAAGTCACGTAGAGCAAAAATTAAAAATTGATTTGAACCGATTCTATCCTGGCACGATAGAAGCATATAAGTAGTATAAGGATCGTCAAATTCCTTGGACCATCGCTTGATAAACCCGAGAACTCCCATTGCTTACTTGACAGCTATTGCAATATGTTTATCAAATTTCAATCGGTGATCTTAAACTATACCCAAGTCATTAACTGATCTTTCGGAATCATTCAAGCATTCCAATATAATGTCATTAAGTGATTACTGAGAAATATGGCGTGAAGATCTATAGAAAGTCATAACTTTACATTTCAAACTATTGAGATTTAATTATTTAATTTGGCACCAAAGAAGGAATGCATTTATGTTTGCTTGCAAGAGACTATGAGAAATGGATTACTAACGATAAACAAAGCTTGACGTCATCCGCATACATAAGTGCATAGGAGTGAGATAAAATAGTTGGAAGATCATTTATAAATAACGTGAAACGTAATGGGTCGAGATGACTTCCTTGCGGTACTCCAAAAGTAAAAGTTACTTCTGTTACTTCGGACTTAGTTAATTAATTGGAAATCCAAAGAAAAAGGTTGGTGGGGGTTACGCGAGCAAAGCGAGAGAGAATTAGAAAACACCGCCTTCTTACAAAATAAAACCAAACATGGCAAATGTTTCGGCCGAGCTGACTCGGTCGGTTCTGTGGATTCGTGCAACAAATTTATAAATTGCAGCCTTGCGAAGGCTGTTTCAATTTCAATGGCTTATTGGCGGCCTGGCCGACTCTTGAATTCAATTGTAGCTCGGAACAGTATTCTCGATTTGTAGTTCTACGTATGGTGGTATCTGGTAGGGATCCTTTCTTCTCGGGTCGTCACTCCGGGCTCGACTGCCCGTGGTAGATGCGTCTTGGGGCTGACTCCACAAAGACCTTTAGACCGATCCTGCTTCCGCGAGGATTACCGAGTTGAATCTTGCTCTCGAAAAACGTAATGCCCCTGAGCGCGCTTTAGTAGCGATCACTAACCTATTCCTGCCGCCGTGAGGATTGAATACCTAAGTCCAAGGAACAAGGACACTCCGTTTGTACAACTCACTACCGCAAGTCAGGTTTAGTCCTGCGAGATGCAAGGACGACTTAATTCTAAATCCTGTGGCCACAACCTGGATTAAATCTAAGTCCTGCTGCTACAAGGATTGATGATTTGATCCTGTAGCGACAAGGATTGATGCTTGATGCTGTGACTACAAGGACTGGTGATTTGATCCTGTGGCGACAAGGATCGGTGTTAGATCCTGAGGCAACAAGGACTGATGATTTGATCCTGTGACGACAAGGATCGATGCTAGATCCTGTGAGTACAAGGATTGATGATTTGATCCTGTGGCGACAAGGATCGATGCTATATCCTGTGGCGATAAGGATTGATGATTGATTGGATTGTTTACTTGGTCCTGTGGCTACTAGGACTGGTGACCTGATTCTGGGAATACAAGGGCTGCTGTTTGCCCCTGTGACTACAAGGATTGTTTACATGGTCTTGTGGCTACTAGGACTGTTGTTTGACTCTGTGACTACAAGGATTGTTGACTTGATTCGACTGACCCGTGCTAGCGCTTTGCATGCCCTTTTATAGCATGTGCATGTGCGCATGTGCTCACTGCTTAGTTAATGACGCTCGGTCATTATTCGTTCAGCTAACGGTGTCTGTGCTTTCGCTGGCCAGTGAGCGACGCGGTCGCTCACCAGTTAACGGTGTGCAGTTCATGGGCGTAGTTGACTAGAAATGCTGTAGGGAACAATACTGTTCCTAACAATGTTACTTTGATAGAAAGTTCTAAATACTCTTTACTCCATACTCCAAATTTTAAAAGCAAATTGAATTTAAATCAAAATCAGTTTTAGGAATATTCTAACATTTTAAATATTTTGCATTGCCACAAAGCAAAAACAAACTTTCTGGCAACACAACGCAAAAGCTATCAGTGGCATAATCTCGAGCTCTGGCTGCTACGACATTTTGTTGCTGCAGTCTTCTATCTATTCTACTTAAAATGTATATATTCAGTTAACAATATTAATAATTAATAATTGATTAATATCGACTAATTTTAAACAATTCATTAATTACATAATAAATAAAATTAAAATAAAATTAATTTGTAGGAAGACTCCATTGCTTAGCTCTTTTGAATAAATGAAAGCCTGCATTGTCACATAACATAACTAAACTGTCTGGCAGCACTGGTTATTCCTGCAGTGAGCATGCAGGTAGTAAGCAAGCAATTTAAAGGTAATTACAGTTAATAGGTAATATCTTGCCGAAACGAATTTTCACAGATATGTGTTATATGCCACGGAATTGAATTGACTATATCAAATAACATATTTTAAATTGACTTAAAGTGAAGATTTTTCTTAAATCGCCAAAGAATATTTTTTTCCATTAATTCCATTTTAACTAGGTACTCCAGAAAAAAAAAGATAAAAGGTATGCCGATCTTAAAGGTATAAGATTTTCAAAATATTGTAGAATATATATGCAGCTTCTATCGTTTTGATACTGTGTTTTAATTTTAGCGGGCTTGAGCGATTTTTTGAAAATTCGTAAAACAAAAGTTTCTAGATTTATGATCGGGAATAAGTCCACATTCATCAATTTAAGCTATATAAACGATTTGATGCAAACAAACAGACATACCGAAAAACAAACAGACTGACTTTTGTAGTTGAAACTATATCTTTCGATCGGTATATAAAACGATCTGATCGGACAGTCATTGCGAATTCTCAAATCTTTCTGTATATATTGCTAGTCGCCTCTCGCACCCTTCGTGATGCTTTCGTCACTAGCGCGGACTGCCGTCCGCAGTGATATACACCTCAAAAGGTCGGAGATGCTTCCTTTTGCTTGTTACATTTTATAAAACCATTATACCCTTTTTGACCATTTACAATTGGCTCAGTGCATAAAAATATAAATTCAACTGTAGCTTAACTAAGAATCACGCCAATCTTCAAGTCTCTAGCTTTATATTAAGATTTCACATAAATATATTTTACTTTTTTTCATAGTCGGATAGGGAGGCGGAGGTGTAGGCGTGATCCAAATCTAGCAAAATAAAATAAAAAACCTGTTCCCAGACACGAAAAAGCTATTCGGCACTCCGAAGATTCGATGTCCTTTCAGAAGACCAACTAGACCAGACTGATTTAACTCTTATATATCTGTGCACATTTGAGTAATGCAAAAATGTACCAATGCAATCATGCAAATTATTTTACAATTCGCAATAACAATAAATTGCGTGATATCTCTGAGTTCTAAAAATGTATTTAAAGTAGAAAAAATTTAATTAATGAAAAAAAAATCATTAACCGTCACAACCAGGACTCGAACCAAGACACGTTCTTGTATCTCTAGCATTAGACATACTGATTGAACTGATGCAGGCAAATAAATGTAAAATATTAAATTAAAATGTTTTACATCCACCGACCGGGACACTCATGTTTCGTGGAAATTCGATATATTATACAAACATTCCGGCAGAGTTAATATAAAACAAGGGGGCTCCGCGCCCTGCTCGCTTCGCTCGCATGGGGGTGCGGCTACAGTCGAGTGTGCCCTGACACTCCGATAGCCCCATACCTTTCTGCAAGCCGTTAGGCACGCCTAAGGTTTGATGATGCGGCATTCAATTTTCGACTAATTGTTCTTATTAAATCTATATGCTCTACTAAACGGATTTAAACCAAATTCGATAATAATGTTAAAGACAAAATAAAATTCCCATTTTGTGAGTTCTGTTGGGATACCTCAAAAAACAACAAACAATTTCATACTACATTTTAATTTTCGACTGACCGTTCCTAAGGCAGCTATGTATATGTTATATTGTTCCGACTTTAACCCAGTTTAATCAGAATATATGGAACCATTCCAAATGCATGTCAGTTTGGTCGAGATATTTCAAACACCAAAAAGTTTTCATTTAAATCTTAATTTTCGACTGACCGATCCTATGGCAGTAATATGATAAATTAAATGCATATTCAGTCAGTTTGGTTGAGATATTTCAAACAACATAAAAGTTTTGCATACTAAAACTTAATTTTCGACTGATCGTTTCTATGGCAGCTATATGATATAGTGGTCTGATTTCAACCAAATTTTATCAGGATATATGAGAACGTCCCACATGCATATCCTATTAGTTTGGTCGAGATATTTCAAACAACAAAAAAGTTTTTCATACTAAAACTTGATTTTCGACTAATCGCTCCTATGGCAACTATATGATATAGTGGTCCGATTTTAACCAAATTCGATCAGGATATAAAGGACCACATCAAATGCATATCCTGCCAGTTTGGTCAAGATATTTTAAGCAACAAAGTTTTTCATACTAAAACTTGATTTTGGACTGATCGTTCCTATGGCAGCTATATGATTAAAATATGTCAGGTTGGTTAAGTTATATAAAACAACAAAAAAGTTTTTCATACTAAAAATTGATTTTCGGCTGATCGTTCCTATGGCAGCTATTTGATATAGTGGTCCGATTTCAACCAAATTTAATCAGGATTGCAAAAGCATATCCTGTCAGTTTCGTTAAGATATCTCAAACAACAAAAAAGTTTTTTTTAATAAAACTTGATTTCAGACTGATCATTCCAATGGCAGCTATATGATATAGTGGTCCGATCCTAATTTTGAAATAAACTTGATCTTCGGCCGCTATCTCAGAGCCTACATAGCAAGTTTAAAGTATCTATCTCTTATAGTCTCTGAGATCGACGCGTTCAAACTGACGGACGGACAGACGGAAAGACAGACGGACATGGCTCCATCGACTCGGCTGTTGACACTGATCAAGAATATATATACTTTTTAGAGTCGGAAATGCTTCCTTCTGCTTGTTACATACATTTCACAAAACTATTATTCCCTTTTTGACCATTTTCAATGGGAACAGGGCATAAAAACGAAAATTAAAATATTTTTGAATGTCACAACTAAGACTCGAACGGACGACCTCTAACGCACGGGCTTGCATCCTTATCATCAAGCGGACAATTTAAATAAATGAAAAACTCGACTCGAACCCGCGTCTCATGTTTAGCATGCCACCCACCTATCACTTCGACCACTGCGTTGGTTAGGCAGACGCTGGCTTACTGGATATACATACATTCTGGCAAAGTAAATATAAAATGAATTAATTAATCATTTTTATTATATATTCTTGCTGTCACAAACTTATTTATATTTTTATTACTTATGAACCAATCGTGTTAAAAGTTGGTGATTAGTTGCTGGGCACGATCCTACACCCGTTGGTATAAAAAAAAAAATAAAGATTTAACTTAAAACTCTTAATTAAAGGTGATGTCAGGTTTCTTCGAATTACACTCCCTCAGTGGGCTTGGCAAAATTTCAACATAAACTCGAGTTGCCTGACTTAATGGGGAGTCTATATTCCAAATTCGGAGGTCCTAGCCCTTACCATCTCTGAGATCCTTTTGTTTACAAGGACAGATGGACAAGGGTATATCGCCTCGGCTGTTGATGCTGATCAAGAATATATGTATTTTATGGTGTCAGAGATACTTCCTTCTGCCCGTTACATACTTTTGAACAAACTTAATCCCCGTTCAGGGTATAAAAATTCCTGTGCAGGAGACAATCAAGTAGATTTGCCCATACAAACTTTTATCCATGCTTCTAAGCCCAACGCACATGAAATCATATGTAATGATGAAGTACAAAAAGTAGTGACCTTGCTGAAAATAAATAATATATGTTTCTTTAAAAATCAAAAAAAATTTAAGCAAGGATTGATGTTAGCGATCTGTACACCAATGAAACACTTGACTTAGGTCAGTTTTACCAAAGGCTTGAAAAAGAAGCCGGTATACATCAGATCAGCCAGCTCAAACTGGCACTGTGCGAAAAGATATTTGAATTAAGTTCAATAGAATCTTTAAAAAATATGGGCAACAAAATATTAAAATCATTACGAGTAGCGCTACTCAAGCCTGTGACCAAAATTGAAAATGAACTAGTGGGCGGTGCTACAGTCGAGCATACTCGACCTTCGGAGACCCCGTACTTACTATGGAAAAGCAACTCCTGAATAAAATAAAATATTATAAATCTGTACATATATAAAACATTGTATCAGGAGGTATAAGACAGTAGAAAATTCCCAATCTGCGAGTCTGATTGTGGTATCTCCAGAAACAACAAAAAATTGCATACTCAGTATACATTTTCGACCTATCGTTCCTATGGCAGCTTTATAATATAGCAGACCGATTTCAACCAAATAAAGCAAAAAAGTTTTTCATACTAAAGCTTGATTTTCGACTGATTGTTCCCATGACAGCTATTTGATATAGCAGATCGATTTCAACCAATCTCGGTCAGAATGTATAAGTTAGCCCCAGATGCATATTCTGTTGAACTGGTTGACATATCTCAATAAACACAAAACTTTTTCATACTAAAGCTTGATTTTCGACTGATCGTTCCTATGGCAGCTATATTATATAGGGGACCGATTTCAACCAAACTTGGTCAGAAAGTATAAAATCACTCCAGATGCATATTCTGTTGAACTGGTTGAGCTATCTCAATAAACAAAAAAGTTTTTCATACTAAAGCTTGATTTTCGACTGATTATTCCAATGGCAGCTTGGTCAGAATGTATAGAACCATCCTTTATGCATATTCTGTAAGATTGGTTGGGATATCCTTTAAACGACAATCCATACTAAGACATCAATGACAATAACTAAAGCATCAACAATCGCTTTCGTCGGGGTAATTGTTGACACTATAGGTCCATTACCAAGATCAGATAATGGTAACGAGTATGCAAATACACTAATATGTGATTTAACAAAATATCTAGTTGCCACTCCGATCGCAAATAAAAATGCAAAAACTGTCGCTAAAGCAATATTCGAATCATTTATTCTGGAATATCGTCCAAACAGTTGCTACTGTTGAAAGAAGCCATAGAACGTTCGATGAGTATATATGTTCCCATATATCACTAGATAAAACTTATTGGGATTTATGACTCCAATATTTCGTTAATTGTTTTAATTCTACACCATCAATAATAGCACATAACTATTGTCCGTACGAATCAGTATTTAGCAGATCTTCAAACCTTGCAAAAAAATTTAATAGTATAGATAATACAGAACCACTCTATAATATGGATGATTATTATAAAGAATAAAAATTAAGATTAGAACAAAGAGCTAGGATAATGATAGATAAGCAAAAACAAAAAAAAACAAGAAGGCTCCGCCGCCTGCTCGCTTTGCTCGCCTACCCCCGGCTCGCTTCGCTCGCTTGGAGGTGCGGCTATAGTCGAGTGTGCTCGACTGTAGAATACCCTGTGCCCTAGTACTCCGATAGCCCCATACCTTTCTGCAAGCCGTTAGGCACGCCAAAGGCTTGATGATGCGGCATTAAAATCTAATTGTTCGTATAACCTCTATAAGCTCTACTGAACGGATTTAAACCAAATTTGATAATAATGTTTAAGACAATATAAAATTCCAATTTTGTGAGTTCTGTTGGGACACCTCAAAAGACAACAAACAATTTCATACTAAATATTAATTTTCGACCGAGCGTTCCTATGGCAGCTATATGATAGTATATAGAGTAGTTGATAAATGCGGGTTTCAGCACAGTTTTGGAGGTGGTGGTAAAGGGTCACTAGTTTTTTTTGTACATTAGGGTGAGGATGAGGGTGTGTGTGTGTGTGTGTGCGATCCACGTGCGATCCCGGTATGTGTTTATGTGTATGTGAATGTCCAAGTGTGAACACGGGGTTGCACGGGACTATGAGCATGCATTAAGCTAAGCGCGCCGCGGCTTGTACTCACCCTCGCATAGCGATAGTGAAGAAAACCTGTAAACCTGTTGCTGACGTCAGTATATGGGTCAGAGGTCAAGGGTCAGGTAAGTATTGTTTTGTTTTGATAGACACAAAGTCTACCCAAAACTCACTCTCGCATCCCGATTGTGAGAAAACCTGCTCCGAGTATTTCACAAGAAAACCTGTCTCGAGTATTTCACACCCCTCATGAACACGTGCGCGATCTTTAAAAGTAACCACTTACATAGGTGCTAATACAATTATTGTGGCATGGTTTGACATTGATGTTGTTAAGCGTGTTAATTTCTGTGAGGGTTCTTAATGCTTAGATTGTTGGTATGTGTTGGCATGTGCTAGCAAGCGGCTTGTACATGGATTATATGCTAGGGGATTCCGACGAGAATTCCCCCATGAGATTTATTTATTTTATTTATTTATTTATTGACTATTTCCTAGTGCTACAAGTAGGAGTACTTTTAAATTGGTGCACTAGCCACGCTTGATAAGCTTATATAAATTATTCCAAAATTATAATTAACAATTTAGCTATTATTATTAACATCTAGTTGGAAAATTGAATTTGATCTTCATATATGTATTACATTTTCTTCATTATTACTAATATTACTAATATTATTACTATAATAAATATTATTACCACTATTATTATTATTATATTTATTATTATTATTATTATTATTATTATTATTATTATTATTATTATTATTATTATTATTATTATTATTATTATTATTATTATTATTATTATTATTATTATTATTATTATTATTATTATTATTATTATTATTATTATTATTATTATTATTATTATTATTATTATTATTATTATTATTATTATTATTATTATTATTATTATTATTATTATTATTATTATTATTATTATTATTATTATTATTATTATTATTATTATTATTATTATTATTATTATTATTATTATTATTATTATTATTATTATTATTATTATTATTATTATTATTATTATTATTATTATTATTATTATTATTATTATTATTATTATTATTATTATTATTATTATTATTATTATTATTATTATTATTATTATTATTATTATTATTATTATTATTATTATTATTATTATTATTATTATTATTATTATTATTATTATTATTATTATTATTATTATTATTATTATTATTATTATTATTATTATTATTATTATTATTATTATTATTATTATTATTATTATTATTATTATTATTATTATTATTATTATTATTATTATTATTATTATTATTATTATTATTATTATTATTATTATTATTATTATTTATTATTATTATTATTATTATTATTATTATTATTATTATTATTATTATTATTATTATTATTATTATTATTATTATTATTATTATTATTATTATTATTATTATTATTATTATTATTATTATTATTATTATTATTATTATTATTATTATTATTATTATTATTATTATTATTATTATTATTATTATTATTATTATTATTATTATTATTATTATTATTATTATTATTATTATTATTATTATTATTATTATTATTATTATTATTATTATTATTATTATTATTATTATTATTATTATTATTATTATTATTATTATTATTATTATTATTATTATTATTATTATTATTATTATTATTATTATTATTATTATTATTATTATTATTATTATTATTATTATTATTATTATTATTATTATTATTATTATTATTATTATTATTATTATTATTATTATTATTATTATTATTATTATTATTATTATTATTATTATTATTATTATTATTATTATTATTATTATTATTATTATTATTATTATTATTATTATTATTATTATTATTATTATTATTATTATTATTATTATTATTATTATTATTATTATTATTATTATTATTATTATTATTATTATTATTATTATTATTATTATTATTATTATTATTAT